>ML781254.1:503028-520210 GCA_009831015.1 Picea engelmannii | reverse complement strand
CTCCTAGTCTCCTATATATACCAAGGAGACATTTTCATTTTGAATCATCTTGTACTTGAATATTTAAGTGGGGTAAAAGGAGGTTGCCCCCTCGAAGAGGCTTATTATCTGAAATTATCTCTGTTTCAAGGCGTTGAGTACTTCTCCTGAGGTTTTTCCATGCTATATTGATGTTTGGTTCTTAACAGAACTTTGGTTAGGTCTAATAATGCCATCCTCTAACATTTCTTCAACCATATGCTCAATTTCACTCTTTTGAGCATAAGGGTATTTGTAAGGCCTGATGTTAGGATGAACACTCCCAGGAATTAGGTGAATAGCATGATCATGATTTCGAGTGGGTGAAAGACCTTTAGGAATATCTTCAAATACTTTGGAATGCTTATCAATGATCCATTGGAGATCTAGGGGAATATATGGCTTAGTTGTTTGAACATATAGTGAGCATAGTTGTACAATTACACGTTGATGCCCCTTTTTCAATATTTTTGTCATGTCATTAGAGATTATCACCTTAATGGGTTTCCCTGTGATACCCCTTAACTCAATTTCCTTTCCTTCCAATGAAAATTTCATGAAAATTTCTTGAAAAATAAAAGCCATTGTTCCCAATGATTGTAACCATTGGACTCCTAGTATGACATCACCACCACCCATGGGTATAGAAATCATTGGACTATTCATTACATATTCCCCCATACTAAGATTGATCTTATGGAATTTTCCTGAGCAATTGATAGTTCCTCCATTAGCAATCATTACTTGAAACTCTGGCACTAGATATATAAAGTAATTGAGAGCTTTGGGAAATTTATAGTGAATGAAATTATGAGTACTACCAAAATCAATCAGGACTATTACCTTTTTCTTTTTGATATATCCTTCGATCTTGAAGGTTTGAGGAGTGATAATTCTATCCAATGAATTACATGATATCGTGGGAGTCAACTCTTCAGAAGAAATATCTTATACATTTTCATCTTGAGATGGTTTTTGTTCTTGTTCTTATTCTTCTTCCTCTTCAAAATCTATGTAGAATAATTTCTTCTCACCACACTTATGTCCCTTCCTATACTTGATGTTACAATTAAAGCATAAACCTTTTTATTTTCTTTCCTCCAATTGTTGAGGTGTCAACCTTGTAGGTTGAGGTGTTTTAGAAGAAGGAACATTATTCTTTTGATAGATTTTAGGAGTGGCCCTTCTAGTAGCCATAGCCATATTTTTACTTTCAACATTTCTTGCCACCCTGGACACATTCTCCAATGATTTGGGTTCCCAAAGGAGAACCTCATGTTGAATGCTATCCTTTAAAGTTCCTATGAATACATCAATTAGGTGCTCATCTGGAATATCCGTTACCTTTATATTCAATCTTTGGAAGTTCTCAATGTGCTCCGCTACTCAACCCTTTTGCTTGATATTTATAAATTGGATAAAGAATGTATTTCTCCTTGTATCCTCATAGTGTGCTATCATTTCTTCCATGAAAATTGTCCAAGTGACAAGTGATTTGTGAGAACAAAGCCATTGATACCACACAAATTGATTGGGTTCTAAATATAAAGAATCAATTCGTACCTTTTGTGTATGTGTCACATCATGTGGATCAAAGAACTTCTCCATCTAAAGTATCCATGTAATTGGATCCTTTCCATCAAACTTCCTCATATCGATCTTAGGAAAGTTGTTGTTATTCAACCCAAAATTGGAGTTTCTCCAATATTGATTCATCTTCCTTTTGTCCTCATCATGAATTTCATGGGATACATTTTCACTTTCAGGTGGCCTCTCTATTAGGATTTTTTTCAATCCTTCCATGATCTCCATTTGTAAACCATCCATCTTAGTATCCATTATTGCCTCCAACTTAGCTTCAATTGAATCCATCATCCCTTGTAGCTCATATTATGTTATTGTCTTCTTTTGTAAATAATTTATGTCCCTTGTCATTTCTTCACCTTCATCAAGAGTCCAAGAAGGATTTTCTAGAGGCTTATTTGGTGTAGAATTTCCCTTTCTTGGTGGCATGTTGGCCAAGTATCACTTTTAAACCTTGATTTTGAGGTGGTTTTGCTAGACAATCTTTCTTCTATTATATCTCCAAAACTTCGGCCCTTATGGGTATGAATTTTTTTCTTTTAGTTCTCTGATACGTCTTCTCTGCAATTCCATAGGTTTGATCAAAACTGGATGTGCCAAGTGGAAGTTATGGTAACTTCCCCACACCTTGCTGAGTTTTTCCCCTTCCAAGAGAGCGTACTTGTAAAGAGTGTCAAGAGAACAATATATGATATTTTATTTTGAAACTTACACCATAAATAATACAGACTGTCCACTATCCAATGCAATTTGTCTCACTTAATTTGGATACTCAGTGAAGAAGATATCACTGTTTTACCTAGAACACATGTTTGAGACTAGTTAATATGACTAGTCAGATACCCTATCTTACACAGGGTGTATCTACAAAAGTGGGATGACCCAAAACATGAAATTTTTATCCCTGCTACCTTGATAATTTATATGAATATCCTCCGGGTTTCAGGGTCTGAAACGTCATAGAAAAATATTTATAGCGAAAATTATGCAATGACTAAATTCAGGATGATTCCAGAATCCTATATTACACAAGATATATCTCCAAAAGTATAAGGCATCAGGAGTTGAAATTTGTACCCCACGTACCTTAATCCGTCTAATAAATACACTCCAATGTGTTCCTTATGAAACATCGTAGAAAACAAGTTATAGAGAAAATTCCAATGTGTCTCAGATGAAATAGTGAAATCCCAAGACCTTGAGCTCTAATACCAAATGTTAAGAACCAAATATCAAAATAGCATCAAAAACCTCAGAATAAGTACTCAATGCCTTGACAAAGAGAGAATTTTAGATAATAAGCCTCTTTGAGGGGGAAACCTCCTTATACAACACATGAATTTATAAATACAAGATGATTACAAACGAAAAGGTATCCTTGGTATATATAGGAGACTAGGAGGTACAATTAAAACTAATGGACCCAAGTCGACATAAATAAAATAAAATTACTAATGTAATATGCCCCAATTAAGGAGTAAGTTTCCACTATTTAGGGCTTAACACAGTCACACTCAATGGCCTACCTAGACCATGGGATGTATTTGCTTCAAGTATGAACACAAGAAAGGACTTTCCTACCTTTGAAGAGCTATGGACCTATTGAGCTCAAGAAGAATCAAGGATAACATCAAAGGAAATAATTCAAAAAGGATAAGATGCTCAAGCTTATGCAACAAGATTCAAGAAGAATGGAGGCAAGAAGAAGTTTGGTTTTCAGAACAAGAAATCGAGAAAGAGACCTAATCATCAAGGGAAAATAGACATGTCAAAAGTTCAATGTTTTGGTTTCCATACATTTGGTCACTATAAACGTGATTTTCCTGAACTATCAAAGAAGAAGAAAGGAAAGTATCATGCTTTTGCAACTAATACAAATGTTGAATAACCTTCAAAGAAAATCAAGAAAGATGACACAGATTTATTTTATTTTTCCACACTAACATGATCTACTAATGATGATGATATGTGGATAATAGATAGTGGTGCTTCTAGACACATGACAGGTGACCATGTCAATATCACAAGAGTAAGGGAGAAAAGGATATCTCAGAAAGTGGAACTTGGAGACAACAACTCGTATGCAGTCAAAGGAATTGGGAAAGAATCTATTGAATTGGAATCAAGTAACAATATTCATATCAATAATGTTCTATATGTACCTAGTTTGAAGAATATTTCGGTCTCCATTTATTGTCTAGAAGATAAAGGAGGTAGAATAGCATTTGTTAATGGGAAAGTACTTGTATGGCCCAAGGGATCTAGTATAAATAATGCTAGAGTCATTGGAATTTGTAATGGGAGAGTATATAGAATCCTAGGTCAAAATGCTCATGCACTTGTTCATGATGAAGTCAATCCTAGTGAATTATGGCATTGAAGGTATTCTCACCTTCATTATCAATCATTTCCATCTCTAAATCAAATGGTGGTAGGTGTACCAGAATTGCAATCAGTTCATGAAGTTGTTTGCATAGGCTATGCACTTGGGAAGAATGTTAAGAAGCCATTCCCAAGCAGTGATAATATATCTAAGGAGATCTTGAAATTAATACATTCAGTTGTATGTGGTCCTATGCCATTGAAGTCTCTAGGAGGCTCTCTTTACTATGTAACATTTATTGTTGACTTCTCACAAAAGACTTGGATGTATCTGTTGAAGACGAAAGATAAAGTATTTGACAAGTATGAAGAATTCAAGGCTGAAATGGAAAAATTGATAGGCAAGAATATCAAGACTCTAAGGTTTGATAATGGAGGAGAATACACCTCCAAAGGGATCATTTCCTTTTGTAAAGAAGCTGAGATTAAGAGGGAGCTGATTGTCCCACATAATCCTCAAAAGAATGGCATGGCAGAGAGGAAACACATATCTATTGAAGAATATGTTAAGGAAATGACGAATGATCAAAATCTATCCATGTTTCTATGGGGTGAAACATCCATGACAACCATATATGTTCATAATAGAATCCCTCATCGTATATTTAAGGGCATGACTCTAGAAGAATATTTTTCTAGAAAGAAGCCAAGTGTTGAACACCTAAGGATATTTGGTTGTCCTATTTATATTCATGTTCCCAAGGACAAAATAAAGAAGTTAGATCCTTCAGGAAAGAAGGGGACATTTGTTGGTTTTAGTGAATCATCAAAATCCTATAGAATCTATATTCCAGGACAATAGAAGGTTGAAGGTAGTCGAGATGTGACTTTTGATTAAAATACTTCTTATAGGAAATATATAGAATATTCCATGGAATCCAATGATGAAGAGGAACATGAAACTTCAAGGAAAAGATCCTCTAGTGGAGGTTTTTGCAGACGCCCCTATAAAAATATCCCAAAAATATGCTTATAGTAGATCATACTAGCGGAGGTGAGACGACATAGGTTTTAGTGGATGTTTTTACAATGATTCTTTTATAAGAACATAACACACCGATGCGTTTTCTACAACATACGCATCAATGCCCTAAAAAATAGTGCACTGTAGCAAGGTCATTTCAAATAAATAAAAATATTATCCAGTGCGTTACAAAAATAAGGATGCACCTGGAAATAATGATGCACCGTAATAACATTCTTTCAAAAAATATACTGCGCAACGTAACACTAGAAGTACCGGTGCTCTATTATTTGAACACACCATCATATGTTTAAATAAAAAACCTTTACGGAATAATGTAGGATTGTGTCAAAAAATATATTCTGGTGCACTCCATTGTATCATGCGCACCGGTCCTCCAATATGGAGCACAATGTTAGGGTTAATTTCCAAATTTAGGCAGCGTTCTTCATAAAAAAAAGTGCACCGAGGCGTCTATTATTATACCTCACGGTGTCATGCAAAAATTTTACACTATTGTATTTTTTCATAAAATGTACGACGGTGCGCTATATAGAAGTATACACACCGATGCACACCCAAAAACACACACACTGTGCTAGAGATATTTTTTTTTAAATATAACTGGTGCACTCATTAAACATGTATGGTTCGATGCGGTTGTGCATTGGGTGCACTGGAACAAGGTTTTGTTAAAAAATAATTACCGATGATAAAAATCATTTTTGTAATTTTCAGTGTTGTAGAGCTCAAAAGAACCAGTGCAACCTTTGCCTATATGAAGTGCCCTTCCATTAGTGCTTTCCTTGGTTGTGTTCCTTTCATTTTTTACTCGGTGTGTGAATTTCAAATTTTTCCAAATGGTCGACAAATTTAGTTTTCTTTAATATGTCACAACCATGCCTCCCCGATGACAAAATGTCCTGGTAATGTCCTTGTTTCTTCATAACTTAAGTTTTCAAAGATTAAAATTTAAAATTGAATGAAATTTTAAGTGTAAAAAAAATAAAAAATGTGTGGTGCGTTTGAGGCTCTCAGCTCACACCGCCTATGGTGCGACCTGTAAATTTACAGGGTGCACCACATACTTTGTTACATTTTCTCAGCGGTGTGTTGGTAAACATAAACGCACTGGCTCATCTGTTTAACGACTCATCGAAGAAAATCATATAACTGGTGGAGTAATGCGTCAAAGTACAAATAACGCATCGGGACGTTAAAGTACATAGTGCACCTCCCTTACCAGATATATGTTTACGCAATGCATTGGTAAAAGTGCACACCGAGGCATTCAGGTTTACCAAATGCACCATCGAGAAACGTAACATTGTGTTGCGGTGCACCAAATAATGTTTTTGGTGGCACCGTGCACGGTGCGATAGTAATGACCGGAATGCACCGTAATAAGTTCCACACTCAAAATTTTGTTATGTGATAGTGCGACTATGTTAGTTACACGTGTTAGCACTAGAGGTCACACCTAGACTATTGTAGGTATAATCCTAGTACCCATCAAAATATAAATGGATTGAATTGGTTTGAGTAGGTGGATCAACGAGATTGGGAAATAAAGGGAGAGGGGAAAAACTGTTTGCAGAGGCATTCCATTGGGCAAGGAGTTAGACCATCCTATAGATCAAAGGAAATCAAACTGTGTATTATACAAAAGGGATATATAGTGATGAGTAGAAGCATGGTGAATATGACAAAAGGAAGAACATCCATTTTACAGAGATCCTTTCTACAAACAAATAAATATTTCTTTGAAAAAAAAATGATTTAATGGGAAAGCTACAACAGATACTCTATTGTTCATGAATCCATCCATCAATGCTAGCTATGATCCTCAAAACCTGAAATATAATCAAGCAAGAAGATAACAAATCAATGGAAAAACACAGAAGACAATCTGATAAAAACTCTCATGAATATTTAATGGCATAAAATGTTATTACAAACAGGCCCTCAAGCTTACAAATGAGCAACTAAAACTACTCCTCCATCTCTCTCCTCTCTTGGATCATGAATCCAACCCTTTCCTTATCAAAATCCACTTCAAATATAGTGAATTATCTCTCTCTATTGTAACACCCCGAGTTTTGAGCCCCATATTAAATAATGTATTTGTTAATTGTTGAGAGGCCAGCGTGACCAAAGAATTAAAAGATCCCAACATTCCTAAGAAATGTATTGTTTTGATCATTATTAATAATAAATACATTGCTGGCTACTAGACGGACACGGACTTGAGTTATAGGGGGCTATGATTCCACAAGAGAGGGGGCTTGGGGGGCTAAGAATTTATTTTATCACCCATTTTGTCTAATGGAGGAAATCAGTCACATGATCTTCTTGGGGGAAAGCCAAGGGGTTCTTGATCCCCATGAATTACATAAACCTGTCCCTGGTCTATTGGAGGGGTTCTCACATTTTTTGATTCTCTCATTCGTTAGTTCATTTTTCCTCTCTCTCACTCTCGTTCTCGTTATCGACCTATTGTTGGTTGCTCTACCTGTTCATGCATTCATTCATTCACCTGTTCATTGTTCGCAGCTCTCGCGAAGACTTCACTCCATTCACTTTCTCACCACACTTGTATTCCTCATTCGTGTTTGGATTGGGAAGGGGAAACAAATTGTTGAAGAATAACCACTGTTTTATTGGATGCAGAGACTCCTGGTGTAAACTGATCATGAATGAATAATTGCATGTCTAAGATGTGTGGTCTGTGTCCATATTTTCTCACAGTTGTGAGTCCTGAGAGTCCTAGCATGGAGATTCTGGACCAGATGCACGGGATCCCTGGAAGGAGAAGGACTGTCTGAGGGACTGCATGGAAGAGAAGGGTGGGGGGTCCATTCTCTTGGGTTGTGTAGACTAGGTAGAAGATATATGGGTACTTAGATTGTTGTGGGTGTTGGGAAGCCTGTGAGAGATTGAATGATGACTGGTTTGGGAAGCTGAGTAATACTATGGAACCATCTGTGTGGATTCATAGCATTGGCTTGGGGGTGACATTGTTGTTGAGACTTGGAGCAACATTTTCTACGATGGGTGGAACGCCCTTGGTCTGTAGCCAGTCGGTGGTTTTCTTTTATAAAAGATAAGTGCTCTATGTCATGGTATTATTTACCTGTGTATTAATTATTCAGTTGTGTATTTATTTATCGTTGAATTCGATGTATTTAGAGTATGCATGATTGTTGATTATGGCTCTGCATGTCATATGCTTCATTGTTTTTATGTTTATCATCAATCTTGATCAATGCATGTGAACCTTTCATGAAATTCTTGCTATCTAAGGTTTGAGCAAGGTTTGAATTAGTCCAAAGAAGGGAATTGTGGTTAGTGTGCATGACTTGTGAGTGGTTGGGTACATTACATATTGGTATCAGAGCCCAGTTCCAACACTAAGCTTGTATGGGTCATGTAAATTAAGATTGAAGAAAAATTTTCACAGAGAATTTAAGTTGCAGAATCCCATAAGGTGTTGAGAGAACACCTTAACTGTGTTTGAAATCTCGGGAGGTGTAGCGGTTCAAGAAACCACAATGGTCGTAGGATCTTTTCAGGTAGGGTCTGAATCCTTCACGACCATTAGATCTAGGAAAGGAGCACAAAAGTTAAATCCTCAAGTCCTTCAGACTTTGTTGCTTCAGAAAATTTTTAATTCCTTGATGATAAGAAGGTAAAATCCCCGAAGCTCCAAAGTCCTGTAGTGAATCTACACCATAGATCACTAGGAGGGGTACTTGACCATTGGATTTAACCAAGGATAGATCTGGGCCATTATATCAAGCACAAATCATGAGGTGAGGAATAGTGGGGAAGATCATATCCCATCCATCAGATCTACATGCGTACAAGTGTGATCCATAGATGTAATCATAGTTCGGAGGTCCGACACTCTGGGAGAAGCAAGCCCTTAATATGCCAAGAAGAAAATATCCCAAAGTCCCAAACTTTGGAGTAAATATGGTCTGTTCATGTTCGGGGACACGTGTCTGAAGATTAGCAAGTATTCAGGAATTCACCGTCTGAGGGTTCAAGGGTTGGGTGGTGTTCAACAAAGAAACCCTTCGAAGCCCGAAGTCCCAAATACTCAGAACACTGAAGTGAAACGACATGATGAAATCACTTAGAATGACATAGATCTGTTCGGAAATTCAGCCTTCGGGATATTTGCAGTGTTTTTTTGGAAGAAGTATTGAAGCCTGAAGCTCTGGAGTGTCGACGTATTAAATCTCCAGAGAGAGAAGGTTTGGGGAGTCATCCACTTCGAATTTCAAGAGAAAATGTTGTGTTGTGTTGCAAGATTACCCGAAGCCTGGAGTCCCAGATCTCCTAATGGCTGCAGATCTCAACAAAAAACCTGGACCGTTGATCCTAGTGTTGGTTGTGGAGCCTGATTATCTTCCTGATTCAGAGGTCTTAGTTTTCAGTCGTGTTTATACACCATGAATACTTTACACCATGGAAGAATATACACTCCTCCATGCGGGGGAGTGTAGAGGGAAGGTTACCCCCTCTGTGGGGTCCGAGGGAAAGCGGGCCTTCGAAGGAAAAATTGCCTTGTAAATGTATATTGTAATTTCATAGTAAATATGGATTGTTCATTATAAGGTCACATATATGATGGTAGAATTTATGTGAGGTTTTTTTTCCCTAGAAGGAAACCCTCTTTTGTGAGGGAAATTTATTGCGGTTATGCATCATTGCGAATATTGTATTCTGAGAGAGGAGATTGTGAAAGGAAGAGGAAGTTGCAGCGGGTGTGTTTTAGGTTGTATCCCTTCATTTGCTTGATAATAATAAAGGAAGGACCTGGAAATTTCTCTGGTGGACGTATCCCACACTGGGTGAACCACGTATATCTGTGTCTCTATTGTATTGTGTATCTTCTGTGTTTTATTTATGCATTTGTTTTATTTTATTGCTCAGTGATCCTGTTTTTCTAACAATTGGTATCAGAGTGAAAGGTAGCTCGTAGGAAAAGAGGGTTCCTGGTTCGAGTGGGAGCAATGGAAGAATATGGAAAGTTTAGGGTCGAGAAATTTAACAACCAGAACTACCAGTTATGGAAGATGAAGATGGAAGATTATTTATATCAGAAGGATCTATTCCTACCATTGAGTGGAATAAAAAAGAATCTGATGGCCATGAAGGACAAAGAATGGAAGGTTCTTGACAGAAAGGTACTAGGAAAGATATGGGTGAGCATGGCAGTTTCGGTGGCTTTCAATATTTCAAAAGAAAAGACAACGAACGAGTTGATGGACACATTGGATAAACTATATGAAAAGCCCTCGCCATCCAATAAGGTATTTCTAATGAAGATATTATTTAATATTAAGATTTCATAAGGTGGGTCTGTTGCATATCATTTAAATGAATTTAATACAATTATTAATCAACTAAGTTCTGTAAAAGTCGACTTTGATGATGAGGTCAGGGATCTTCTAATTTTGTGCTCATTGCCAGAAAGATGGAATGACTTGGTCATGGATGTAAGTAACTCTGTCTCTAGTTCAAACAATTTAAAATTTGATGATGTTGTTGATGTTATCCTCGGTGAGGAAAAGTGACGAAAAATCACAGGTGAGACATCAGGTAATACGTTGAACATGGAGAACAAGGGAAGACAAAAGGATAGAGAAAATGGATCAGGGAACCGCAAAATTATAGGAAGGGAAGATCCAAATCCATATTTGGAAATATGGAGTGCTAGAATTGTGGGAAGAAAGGACATCTGGAGAAAGAGTGCAGAGCTCCAAAGAAACAAATATATGAACAATAGGAGAAAAATCAGGAAGCAAATGTAACAGGTGATGTGTTACAATATGCTTTGATTCTTTCTATATATAATATTTATGATTCTTGGGTAGTAGATTCATGGGCTTCATTTCATGCCACACCCCATAGGAAACATTTTCTATATTATGTTTAAGGTGATTTTGGACAGGTTCATTTGGGTGATGATGCACCATGCAAAATTGTTGGAATCAGAAAGGTAAAAATAAAGAAAAACAATGGAAAACAATGGTTGTTGAAAGAGGTAAGACATGTTCCATATATAAGGAAAAATATAATTTCAATAGGCCGGTTGGAAAGTGAAGGTTGTATATCCATATTTACAGATAAGGTGTGGAAGGTCACCAAAGAATCATTGGTGATAGAAAAATGAGAGAAGGTAGGTACATTGTATTTATGTATTGGTAATACTGACTCTTCTATCTCTTTAGCTTCTACAGGAGTGGATACAACACTGTTGCATCATAATCTTGAACACATGAGTGAGAAGGGGATGCAAATACTTCACAAAATAAATTTGTTTCCAGATATTAAACAAATTGATTTGGACTTATGTGAGCATTGTGTTTATGGAAAACATAAGATAGTCAGATTCTTCAGATTCGAAAACGAAAAGAAGAGTGAAAGGTTAGATCTTGTGTATAAAAATGTATGGGTACTAGCTGAGATATCATCTCTTGGTGGCTCTCATTATTGTGTTACTTTTATTGATGATGCAACTAGAAAAACTTGGGTTTATTACATTTGATAAAAATATGATGTTTTTGATATTTTTAAGAAATGGAAAGCTTTGGCTGAGAATGAGACAGGAAAAAGGTTGAAGTGTTTCAGATCAAACAATGGAGGTGAATATTGCAGCAAGGAGTTTGATGATTATTGTTCATACCATGGGATTCGTAGAGAGAAGACAGTTCCAGGAACACCACAAGAAAATGGTGTGTCAGATAGGATGAACAGGACAATCATGGAGCGTGCAAGGAGTATGAGATTGCATGTTGGTTTTCCCTTACAGTTATGGGCAAATGATGTAGATATTGTTGTTTACTTAATAAACAGAGAAACTTCAAGCTCTTTGGATGGTAGAATTCCAGAGGAGGAATGGCCAAGTAAAAGGGTAAACTATTCTTTTTTGAAGACTTTCAGTTTTGAATCATTTGTCCATATTGATAAAAAAAAATAGAACAAAGATTGAGGCAAAATCCAAGAAGTGTACCTTTATTGGATACGATGTTAATGATTTTGGTTATCGCTTATGAAATTATGAAAATAACAAAATAATTAGGACTAGATATGTCATATTCAATGAGAAGGTCATGCACAAAGATCAGTTGCAGGGAAAGAAATAGGAAAAATAAAAACCAGAATACAGAGTGCTTGATGAGATCACTGAAAAAGAATTTCCAAAGGTACTAGAAAATAAAAGTGTACAACAACAGGATCAACAAGTACCTCAAACTCCTGCAAGTGTTGTTAGAAGATCTACCAAGTTAAGTAGATCCCCTGAACGATACTCTCCTTCATTATATTATTTATTGTTGACTGGTTATGGTGAACCAGAATGTTATGAAGAGGCAATGCAGGTAGACACCACAAAGAAGTGGGAGCAAGGAATGAAAGAGGAAATGGATTCCTTGGTAAATAACCGGACTTGGGACTTAGTTCAATTGCCTACAGGAAAAATATAACTATAGAATAAATGGGTTTACAAGTTTAAGGAAGAAGATGGAGGAAAAAAGAGGTACAATGCTAGACTTGTTGTAAAGGGGTTTGCACAAAAGAAAGGTATAGATTTTGATGAAATATTTTCTCTTGTTGTTAAAATGATTTCAATTAGAACTATTTGAAGTCTTGTCGCAGTAGAAGATTTACATATTGAACAATTATATGTAAAAACAACTTTTCTCCATTGGGATTTGGAGGAAGAGATTTATATGCAGCAACCACAAGGGTATGAGGTCAAAGGGAAGGAAAATTTGGTATGCAGGTTGAAGAAGATCTTGTATGGCCTAAAGCAATCTCCAAGGTAGTGGCATTTCATGTTTGACAGGTTTATGACAAAACAAAGTTATAGTAGATGTCATTATGATCACTGTGTTTATTTTAAAAGGCTAGAAAATGGAAGCTATATTATATTGTTATTGTATGTAGATGACATGCTTGTTGCAGGGTCTAATATGTAGGATATAAATGTGCTCAAGAAGTAATTAGATAATTCATTTGCAATGAAGGATTTGGGTGCTGCAAAGAAAATCCTTGGTATGAGAATAACAAGAGACAGGAAAAATCACAAATTGACATTATGTCAGGGTGAGTACATAGAGAAGGTGTTGGAGAGGTTTAGAATGCAGAATGAAAAACCAATTAGTACACCTTTGGCCAACCATTTCAAATTAACTAAGGAAATGTGTCCCAAGACACAGGAGGAGATAGAATACATGTCTAGGGTCCCTTATTCATCAATAGTTGGCAGCTTGATGTATGCGATGGTTTGCACAAGACCAAATATTGCACATGCAGTGGGAGTTGTGAGAATGTATATGAACAATCCAGGTAAAGAACATTGGGAGGCAGTAAAGTGGATTCTCAGGTATTTGAGAGGTATTGCTACTTGTGCATTATGTCTTGAAGGTTCAAACATTGTTCTACAAGGATATGTTGATTCAGATATGGTAGGTGATAAAGATGGCAGGAGGAGCACCACAAGGTATGTTTTTATTGTAGGAGGAACAACAATAAGTTGGGTTTTGAAACTGCAAAAGGTTGTTTCACTTTCAACAACAGAGGTAGAGTATGTTGTTGCTACAGAGGCTAGTAAAGAGATGATTTGGTTACATAGGTTTATGGAGGAATTGGGAAAGAAGCAAGAGAATAACATGTTGTACTGTGACAGTGAGAGTGTCATTCATCTTGCAAAGAACTCAAATTTCCATTCGAAGACTAAGCATATATAGATCAGGTACCATTTCATATGATCCATCTTGGAAGATGGACATTTGAAGTTGAAAAAGATACACACTAGCCACAATCCTACAAACATGTTAACTAAGGGAGTAACCAAGGAGAAACTGAGTTCCTTCTCAGTTTTAGTTGGTCTTCAAGAATGAAGATGAAGATGATAAATTTTCCATGTCCAAGAAGGGTCATAGTCCAATAGATATAACAATGGTGGAGTTGTTGAGATTAGTCTCCAAGTGGGATATGGTTGTTTATGGAGCCTGATTATCTTCCTAATCCAAAGGTCTTAGTTTTCAGCCACGTTTATACCCCATGAACACTTTACACCTCAGAAGAACGTACACTCCTCCACGTGGGGGAGTACAAAGGGGGGTTACCCCCTCTATGGGGTCTGGGGGAAAGCGAGGGTTCAAGGGCAAAGCCCTCGAAGGAAAAATTGCCTTGTAAATGTATATTTTAATTTCATAGTAAACCTAGACCATTCATTATAAGGTCACAGATCTGATGGTAGAATTTATGTTATGTTTTTTTCCCTAGAAGTCAACCCTCTTTTATGAGGGAAATGTATTGTGGCTATGCATCATTGTGAATATTGTAATCTAAGTGAGGATACTGTGAGATAAAGAAGAGGAAGTTACAACGGGTGTGATGTAGGTTGTATCCCTTCATTTACTAGATAATAAGAAAGGAAGGACCTGGAAATTTCTCTGGTGGATGTAGACCACATTGGGTGAACCACGTATATCCATGTCTCTATTTTATTTTGTATCTTCTATGTTTTATTTATGCATTTGTCTTATTTTATTTCTCTGCAATCTTGTTTTTCTAACACCTAGAACCCTTATGGGGTTTGTCGCTTTGGTGTTCAGAGGAATTGTAATGTGATGCTAGGAAATCCTCCGAAGCCCAAAGACCCGAAGGCCCAAAAAGATGGAGTGACGTGGCCAAATGACATCACCTGGGGTGACATGGACCTACCTTATATGTGCCACATGTCATCTTATTTCAGGGTTTTCACAGACCTTTTGGGTCAATTAGAACTTGAGACGTGTCATCCATAGAATGGGCCATGTGTCATCTCGTGGTTTCACCACGTATCACACATGTTGGCACAGGGGCATACCCAAGGTTCAATGCTCAAGAGTGCACCAAAAAAACCCTAGATATTGGCCCTTTCGGCAGCACCTGCGAAGTAGATGCAGTCTTACCTGAGGTAGAGGCAGGGGTGGTTACAGGATTCAGGTGTCTACAACCATAGTTGGGACACAAACTTGTGATTATATTTCTTACAACACACTTAGCATTAGTTACTCCTTAACATACATTCATTAATACACTTCACATAAATCACAGAGCACCGCAGTAATTACTCAGATCTAGAACTTAGCAATGATAAACAGGTTATACCTAATAGATTAAGCACTTAACATCTTATATATCATATCTAGCATGCATTCATATCTCATAAGCACAAAGCATCAATAGATCTATATAAGCATATCAAAGAACTTAGCAAGAGAGATACAAACACATCATCATAATACACAGAGTTACCGTGGTTCACCCCCACCCTGGGGCTACATCCACAAAGTCTTCTTCTGTTATTATCTTCTTTAAACCAAGTTACAACACAAAGCCTTCAAGATCCTACCCCACCTAGGACAAGAGATCTGTGTAGCTCGTTAGATCCTCTTTCCCCGGGTAGATCCAAGCACTAAGTCCTTCCGTAACCCTTGCACTCAGAACTTACAATACTTACAGTAGGCACATAGCTCTTACAGTCTCACAAATGTCTGATCACATAGATATACTTTATGCACTAAGCCATTCATTTTACATCACAGAGCTGACACACACATCTCCTTTCTTACATTGCCTACCCTTCTATTTATACATACAAAAGGCATAAATAAGGGTTGATATCCCTTTCCCATCACAATATTCCCAAAAATCCCTAAAGAGGGGTGGAGATCCCATGATCTCCTCTTCGCCATGCGCTCCTTCTCCGACTGGATGTCGGAGTACCAAAAATGATCAAATATGACCAAGTATTCCTCAAAACTTGGTCAAGGGAAAACAAGCCCCCAACACTCACCTGTGAGTCATCCTGAGTCACTCAGGTCTAGACAATTCTGCTTCAAGCACCTCGAGTTTGGCTCGAGCCACTTCAACCTATTGCTTTGTGATTTCCTCTTGCTCAATGAACTCCTGGATGAGTGCGTTATTAAGTGGTCCTTCTAGGCACTGCTCTGCTATAATAACGACCTGTTGTAGCTCTGTCCCTTGTTTCTCAATCTCTAAAAATAGTTGACATGCCTTATCCTTCAAAGGTTGAAGTTGTTGCGTCACTTCCATGACCTTGCTCTGGATCATGTTGATCTACTGCTATGCGATGCGTTGTTCATGGGATCGCTTCATTTTATCTATGGTTAATAGGGCCTTCAACTGCATATGAAGTCTATCTGCATGTTGCTTCACCTCCTAGAGCTGTGACTCCAGTTTATGCAATTTTGGGTTCTCAATCAGGTTCTCATGTATCTGTACAGTTCTGGTACTTAGATGTTTGCATTCTTCAATGAGTTCTTTAATCCTTTCTACTGTACCCCGGGCAGTTATTTCTCATTGGTTGTGCTCTTCTTGCTGGGTACTTGGGATGATCTAAATCTCTAAGTCCACGACTCTTTGCTGCAGTTGCTGAATAACTTCATCAAGCTTCATCACTTGACGGTCTAAGGGTTCTTAGACCTTTTGTTCTAAGCCGGTCACAGAGCAAAATGTTCTGTTGACAACTTCTTTGATCCCGATTTTCTTCAAGAGAAGCTACTCCTTCTCCTTTTGGATTTTTTTCTCTATCTTTATCAAATTTCTATTGGATGGCCTCCTTCTCTTGTTGTGTAGCTCAGCGCTGCTCTATGATTTCCTCCTGTGCTTGCTTTAGGGCTTGGGTGGCCTACGTTGTTACTTCTTCTGCTTTCTGAAGGCATACTTCGACTATGTCAACAATCCTATGGAGTTGAACTGATTCATCTCCTGCTTCTGTTGTTCCTTCTGGCACATTCTGTAATTTTTCCAACTTCGCTTTCTTCTTCATGAGTTTCCTCGACTTCTTGCCAGTGATATTCGACCTTTTTCCATTATGATTCTTTTCTTCTTTAGGTATGGTAACTTCACATTGTGGGGTAGGGTTCAGGATCGATGTTTCTTCCTTCATTGGCTCTGGGGTAGGTGCCCTACTTTCTTGTTCTTGTACTCGTTCAACTCCGACATTCACGTCTTGATACCTAAATAGCTTTGCGTTATCCTCCCGTTCTTTAATTAAGTGTGCTATTGTTAAGGTCCTAACCCGCACATAGGTAGATCAATGTATTCAGATGTAATAAAGGTCAATATTAATAAGACCTTTCAATAAAATAGAATAAGGTGGATGTAAGAAGACCTAATAGAAGCTTCCGCTTCTAGAAGGATCTT
>ML781254.1:466597-497318 GCA_009831015.1 Picea engelmannii | reverse complement strand
TGTATTGTGAAGATTATGCTGGATATTTTACTGTTATTCTGTCATTTCTAGCATTTCATTTATGTTTCTACATATTTTATATATATGGTATCTTGCAGCTATTCTTCTGGCCACAAAAGCCTTTAACTCTTTCTTCTTTTGTTCTAGGTCTACCTCTTCTTGCTTTCGACTCTGATCTTTCGCAATCCAAGTTTTGCCTAACAAAACTAGAAATGGAGCACTACTTTCCATGAACTTAACAATCTCAAAATCTTCTTCTGTTGAGGTACCATGGGTAGTCATGGCTATCTAGGTAATTCGTCCACATAAGGTTACTAATTTTCCTTTAAACAAGCTTACTCCTCCTAGTGAAGGAACAAGAGCAGGTCTTTCTAGGGTTTCCAAAGTTCTTTCAGTCATGATGTTTATTGGTGTTTCCTCATCTAGAGTATAGTCAATGTCAAAGTCCCCTATTCTCACTTCGACTTGTTCTTTCTTCTTGAAGATCTCTAATAAGCTGATGTCTCTGTGATCATTTAGGGTGTCTTTCATTTTCAGTAACATAATCTCTGATTCTTTCTGGGGTTCCTCTATAATCTGAGTCTCTTGATATCCTTTAGGTTTTGCTTTCTCTATATTTATCTTTTCAAGTATTTCAATCATTCTAGGGAAATCCAGTACTTCATGGTCCATAGCCTTATAACAGAGACAATTCGTTCTTCCACCAGGGCACTCCTTAGCTAGATGTTCTGGTTTTCTACAATTGTAACATAGGGTCAATCCTCTTTTTCTTTTAAATGATCCCCAAATTTTTCTATCCTACGGACCAGGATCATGGTAGCTAGCCTGCAACAAATTCTTTCGAGGATCCTGCATCCATATGTTAGTCCAAACATTTTTTCTATGCATAGGTATAACATATCTATCATTATTCATATCAAACTTTCTTTCATCTAACAATGCCCTAGTTTTCAAGCCAGGACAAAATCTATCAAGCATACCTAAATCCATGCTTTAGAAACAAAAATTTCCACTTATGTTACTTCTATAGAGCACAAAGCTTCCACATCTAATACGTTTAACTATTCTTACCTTTATCAAAGAACGAAGCTTACAAATCATACCTTTTTCTTGCAGATCTGACCTCTTTTCTTAGAAAATCTGACTTCTTTTATTCAGATCTGACCTCTTTTCTTCAGATCTGACCTCTCTTTCTTAGCACAAATCTTCATAGGTCAAACAAAACACTGTGCACTAGGGAAACATATCTATGCACAGAGATTATTTTTCACAAAGCTTGTTCTTCTTTAGTTCCCAGGAATCACAGTTTCAGGTCCCAACAATGGAACCATTTGTTGGCACAGAGGCAGACCCAGGGTTCAACGCTCAAGAGTGCACCAAGAAAACCCTAGCTACCAACCCTTTCGGCAACACCTGCGAAGCAGATGCAGTCTCACTTGAGGTAGAGGCAGGGGTGGTTGCAGGACTTAGGTTTCTGCAACCTTAGCTAAGACACATACCTGTGGTTATATTTCTTACAACGCACTTAGCATCAGTTATTCCTTAACATACATTCATTAATACACTTCACATAAATCACAAAGCACCATAGTAATTACTCAGATCTAGCACTTAGCAATGATAAACAGATTATACCTAATATATTAAGCACTTAGCATCTTATATATCATATCTAGCATGCATTCATAGCTCATAAGAACAAAGCATCAATAGATCTATCTAAGCATATCAAAGCACTTAGCAAGAGAGAGACAAACACATCAACACAATACACAGAGTTACCGTGGTTCACCCCCACCCTGGGGCTACGTCCACAAAGTCTTCTTCTATTATTATCTTCTATAAACCAAGTTATAGCACAAAGCCTTCAAGATCCTACCCCACCTAGGACAAGAGATCTGCGTAGCTCGCTAGATCCTCTTTCCCCGAGTAGATCCAAGCACTAAGTCCTTCCCTGACCTTTGCACTCAACACGTACAATACTTACAGTAGGCACAGAGCTCTTACAGTCACACAGATGTCTGATCACATAGATCTACTTTATGCACTAATCCATTCACTTTACATCACATAGCTAACACACGCATCTCCTTTCTTACATTTCCTACCCTTCTATTTATACATACAAAAGGCCTAAATAAGGGTCGATATCCCTTTCCCATTACAATATTCCCAAAAATCCCCAAAATCCCAAAACGCCCTAAAAAGGGGTGGAGATCCAGTGATCTCCTCTTCACCATGCGCTCCTTCTCCGACTGGATGTCGGAGTACCAAAAATGGTCAAATATGACCAAGTATTCCTCAAAACTTGTTTAAGGGCCAACAACCCCCCTAGTGTGTAGTTATTGATGAGACTCCAGAAGTTTGGAGGTTCAGAATTTCAGGAGTTTTCAGGTGTGATGTAGTAAGAACCTTCGAATTTCGAAGCTCCGAAGCACCGGAGTAGTGATACTAGGAAGAGCCTCTCTGAGATATCACCACTTTGGCATTCAAAGGGAATGTATTGTGATGAGGGTGAAACCCCTAAAGCCCGAAGTCTCGAAGCTTCAGATAAGCACTTTTCAGCCAAGCACAGGGTCATATGCATGGTCACATGCGATTGAGAGCTGAAGGAAAAAGGGCCAATGGCCAAATTTTTATTTTTGAAGAAGGAAAAGCACTAAGGAAGGATTTGGCCTGTGGTTTCGAGCTGTGGTCACTTGGGAAAGTGGTTTGAAGGAAGCGCCTATGCAGAATTGAATTATGTATCAACCAAGGGATAACATGGAAGTGTTATATATATATATATATATATTCTTCATGAGTTAAAAGGACCTGTAGCATTGTTGGAAAATGTGTTTTATCATATGCTTAATTCTAACAAAATAGTCACTTGCACATTTTGCAGAATTAAGGGGTTTAAATATATCAGCTCAGAATGAATATTTGAGAAATGGAAGAAGGTGAGGGAGCTTCCATCCATGATAAAGAGGCCGAAGGCTAGAATATCCTATTTGGTAATGCAAATATAGAATCCAACGGACACAAAGGCTGAGGGGAGCAAGAAACATCGCTAGAAACTGTGAGAATCCTGAAAATATAAGTGCACAACTACAATGAAGACAATGAGAGGTTGATAAGAGAGAAAAGTCAGATAAATTACCAAATGTTGCAAATCTTAAATCAATTGCAGAGACAAACAAAGTATGGTTCAAAGAAAGAGGAATAATGCATGTATCATGAAAGAAGAGATGATCATGGAAGGGTCATTTATTCTAGGAGCGCTAAAAGAGCTCATAGACATCACTCACATCCTTACTCAACAAGAAGGTCTTATGCATATGAATACGCCATAAGTAGTCAAGAGGAGTCTCATGTTAGGCACCAAAGAAGAAGACATGAAGTGGATAGTTTTCAAGGAGAGTCGAGGAATCTTAGGCCACCATCCTTCGATGGTGAAAGAGAAAGGGAAGATGATGTTGAAGCATGGTTGCTTGGACTCAGGAGACATTTCCAATTGCATAACTATTCATCAAACCTAGAAGCCAGAATTACCACCTACCATTTTCATGGGAAAACTGCAATGTCGTGGGACTAGTTGAAGCAAGTTGAACATATTAATGAGAATAGGATCATTTGGAAGCAGTTCAAAAAGTATTTTCAGAAGGAGTACCTATCAGAGAATTTCTATGATAAGAAAATGTAGGAGTTCTTTGAACTTGAGATGGGAAGCATGACTATGGAAGAATATGAGAAGAGGTTCTTGGGGTTGTTAAAGTATGTCAGGTTCATAAATAATGAGAAGATGAAAATACAAAGGTTTTTGAGTGGGATTACATCCTTTTATTAAAAAAAGATTCAGTATTATGAGCCCAAGACCTTGACTGAGGATATCAGGAAAGCTAAGTACCTGTATGAGTAAGGCCAGGGAAGAGAATTCATGCAAAAGTCTTGGAAGGATAAGAATAAGGAGAAGTATGATCAGAGGAAGAAGGGATTCAAACATCCTTTCAATAGAAATGAGCCTAATAAAAATCATCAAGATCAATATGCCAAGGATGAATCCAAGAAAGAAGACTCCTTAGGAAAAAGGGGAAGACCACCAATCCAATGTTGAGGATGCAAGAAAGATCACATGTATAAAGATTTCCCACACAGAAAGGACAAAGTGAATACCGTGCACAACATCCAAGAGGCTACAACAATCGAAGACATGGGAAGAATTTATGCAACCTTAGATGATCGACAAGAAAAATACCAATCTAACATGATCAAGATGGAAGGTAAGATCACAAATCATCTGGTTTCTATTTTAATTTATTCAAGAGAATTTTTTTGTTACATTGATCCTAAAATAGTGGATATATTGCATTTGGAGAAAAGTAAGCTTGGAAAATCAAGTTTGGTTAATCTAGCCACTAGAACCAAAAGGATAATCTATGATATGGTCAAAGGTTGTTGCATAAGTATTAATGGTGTGAATAATAGTGTTGATCTAAATATCATACCATTGGGATCGTATGATATTCTAATTGGAATGGATTCGTTGGATAGACATCATGCTGTCCTAGATTGTCATAGCAAGACATTTACATGTCTTGATGGAGATGGAAAACATAGCACTATGAAGGGAGTTCAAAGACCCATCTCTATAAGGGATATTTCAGCCTTACATCTAAAGATATGTTTGAGAAAAGGATGTCAATTGTATGTAACCGATGTGGAGGAACCATAAAATACAAAGGGGCCAAGCCTTAAATATTTATCGGTACTACAAGAATTCGAGGATGTATTCCAAGAAATATCAGGGTTTCCAACAAAAAGGGAGATAAATTTCTCTATTGATTTAGTGCCAGGAGCTACCCTAGTGTAAAAAAACACCTTACCGAATGAGTACACCAGAGTTAAAAGAATTACAAATGCAGTTGGAGGAATTGCTGAAGAAAGGGTACATACGCCCAAGTGTTTCACCTTGGGGAGCACCAATACTCTTTGTCAAAAATAAATATGGGACCTTGAGGCTGTTTATTGAATTTCGATAGCTGAATAAGTCCACTATAAAGAACAATTACCCTCTACCTAGAATTGATGACCTCTTTGATCAACTAAGAGGATCAAAGATATTTTCAATGATAGACTTGAGATTAGGATACCATCAGGCAAGAATCAAGGAAGAAGACATCCATAAGACAACCTTCAGAACCTGTTATGGGCATTATGAATTTGTAGTGGTACCATTTGGATTGACCAATGCACCAGTTGTCTTTATATGCTTAATGAATGGCATATTCAAAAATTATTTGGATAAGTTTGTCATAGTTTTCCTGGATGACATACTTGTCTATTCTAAGTCTGAAGAGGAGCATGAAAATCACCTAAGAAAGGTGTTGCAAGTGCTGAGAGAATAGAATTCGTGTGCCAAGCTAAGTAAGTGTTCTTTTTACCAAAAACAAATCGATTACTTGGGGAACGTTGTTTCAAAACAGGGTATAGGAGTAGATCCTGAGAATATTGAATCTATTAGAGAATGGCCAACACCCAAGAATGTTTCAAAAGTCAGATATTTTATGGGGTTAGTTGGTTACTACAGAAGGGTCATAGCAGAGTTCTCTAAGATTTCTCATCCCATCACTTATTTTCAAAAGAATGGCATTAAATTTGAATGGACATCTAAGTGTGAGAGAATTTTAATCTATTGAAGGAATTATTTACTAGTTCACCTGTGTTAAATATTGCTGACCCAAATGAAAGTTTTGTGGTATGCACAGATGCATGTAAGGAAGGGCTTGGAGGATTCCTCACTCAAAATGAACATGTCATTGGTTATGATTCCAGAAATCTTAAGGAACATGAGAGGAATTATGACACACATGACTTGGAGCTTCCTGCCATTATTCATGCATTGAATATGTGGAGGCATTATCTCGTGGGAAAGAGATTTGAATTAAGAATAGACCATAGTGGTCTGAAGTATCGTTTTGAACAACCAACTTTGAATGCCACGAAAGCAATATGGATGGAATTTTTAAGTGAATAAGACTTTGATATCAAGCATATCAAAGGAAAATAAAATAAATTTATCAATGCACTTAGTAGAAGAGTGCATCTCATGCATGCTACAACTGTGGGTATGCATCATTCAGACCTGAAGAGAATAATTTTAGATGGTGTTATTATAAATCAACATTGCCTACAACAAAGGAAATCTTACAGCAAGGTGATGTACAACAAAAAATGAAAGAGTATGATATGAAGGAATATGGATTACTTATGCATAAAAATAGAGTTTATGTTCCTAGTTCTGGAGAACTTAGGAATTTGGTATTAAAAGAAATGCATAATGTTCCATATGTTGGACATATCGATTACTAGATAATTATTATAGCAGTAAGAAGCCAATTATTTTGGCTAGGAATGAAAATGGATGTTGTTGATTACATCACTAGATGTATGGAATGTCAAAAAGTGAAGGTTGAGCATAGGAACCCATTGGGTTTGCTACAACCATTACCAATTCCAGAGAATAAATGGGAAGTGATAACCATTAATTTTAAACTAAATTTCCCAAGATGACAAGACAACATGATTCAATCATGGTAGTGGTTGATAAATTGACAAAGGCTACTCATTTTGTTCCTGTGAAAACAACTCATACAACAACTAATATTGCAGAAATTTACATGAGGGAGATTTCTAGGTTGCATGGGATACCTAGGACAATTGTCTCAGATAGAGACACAAATTTTACTTCAAATTTTTGGAAGGGATTATTTAAATGATTTGGTACAAATATGAATTTTAAGATAGCATACCATCCACAGTCAGATGGGAAGACAAAGAGTGTCAACCGAGTAATTCAAGATATGTTGAGAATGTATGTGATGGATAAGCCATCTAAGTGGGAAGATTACTTGCACTTGGTTGAGTTTTAATATAAGAATGGGTATCAAGCTTCATTAAAAATGATCCCATTTGAAGCTTTGTATGGTAGGAAATTCAATACTCCAGTGAGATGGGACAACCCAACATATAGAGTTCTATTTGGGCCATAATCATTCAAGGAAATGGAAGACCAGATGCTTAAGATTAAGCAGAATTTAAAGGCCACTCAGGATATAATTTTTTTTTATGAAGATAAGAATAGGACAAAAAGAGAATTTAAATTGGGGGAGCATGTGATTTTGAAAGTAAATCCCAAGAAGATCTGTTTGAGGTTGGGTAGTTGTACAAAGCTAGCAACCATATTCTGCGGTCCATTTGAGATATTGGACATAATAGGGTCAGTTGCATACATGCTTGCATTGTATGATTCCATGATTTTTCATAATGTATTTCATGTCTCTTTGCTAAAGAAATATGTACATGATCCTAACCATGTTATTGATTAACATCTGATTCAGGTAGAGATAGAGGGAGACTTTCAGGTCTAGCCAATGCGAATATTGGACAGAAAATTCAAAATGCTCTGGAATCAAGTTATATAGCTAGTAAAATTTCATTGGACCTGCTATGGTCCTGAAGATGCTACCTGGGAGTAGGAAGATGCCTTGTGGGTGGAGTACCCACAAATTTTTGAATAAATTTTGATATTTTGATCCTTTTTTTTTGTATATGCACTAAGGACAATGCCAAAATAAGGGGGAGGGGATGTAACACCCTATGTTTTGAGACCCATATTAAATAATGTATTTGTTAATTGCTGAGAGGTCAAAGTTCCCAAACAATTAAAAGAGATCAGTGTTCCTAATAAATGTATTTCTTTGATCATTATTAATAATAAACACATCATTGGCTGCTAGATGGACAATGAATAGAGTTATAGGGGGTTATGATTCCACAAGAGAGGGGGAGGGGCTAAGGATTTATTTTATCACCTATTTTGTCTAATGGAGGAAATCAGTTATGTGAGATTCTTGGTGGAAGACCAAGGGGTTATTGATCCCCATGAATTACATAAACCCATCCATGGTCTATTGGGGGGGTTCTCACGTTCATTGATTCTCTCATTCGTTGGTTCGTTCATTCTATCTCTCACTCTCATTCTCGTTCTCAACCTATTGTTGGTCGCTCTACCTGTTCATGCATTCATTCACGCACCTGTTCACTGTTCACACCTCTCACGGATACTTCACTCCATTCACTCTCTCACTACACTCGTCTTTCTCATTCACGTTTGTCTTGGGAAGGGGAAACGAACTGTTGAAGAAAATACACATTTTTGTTGGTTGTAGAGACTACTGGTGTAAACCGGCCATGAATCAAGACCTGCATCTGTGAGATGTGTGGTCTGTGTCCAACTTTTCTCACAGTTGTGAGTCCTGAGAGTCCCAGCATGGAGATTCTTGACTAGTTGCACTGGAGCCTTGGAAGGAGAAGGACTGTATGAGCAACTGCGTGTCAGAGAAGGGTGGGGGGTACATTCTCTTCGGTTGTGTAGGTTGGGTATAAGAGAGATGGGTACTTGGATTGTTTTGGGTGCTGGGAAGCCCTTGAGAACTTGAGTGATGACTGGTTTGGGAAGCCGAGTAACACTCTAGAACCGTCCTTGTGGATTCATAGCTCTGGATCGGAGGTGACATTGATGTTGAGACTTGGAGAAACATTGTCTACGGTTGGGTGGAACATCCTTGGTCTGAAACCATCGGTGGTTTTCTTTTATAAAAGATAAGTGCTCTCTGTCATGGTATTATTTACCTGTGTATTAATTATTTAGTTGTGTATTTATTTATCATTCAATTCGATGTATTTAGAGTATGCATGCTTGTTGATTATGGTTGTGCATGTCATATGTTGCATTGTTTTTATGTTTAGCATGAATATTGATCAATGCATGTTAAACTTTCATGTAATCCTTTCTATCTAAGGTTTGAGCAGGGTTCAAATTAGTCCAAAGAAGGGACTTGTGGTTAGCGTCCCTAACCTATGAGTGGTTGGGTACATTACATCTACCCTAAGGAGGTTGAAACCAAGGTGCTACATAGGATCCTCCTCCATTTAGGAGTCTTGTTATAAAGGATTCCAACAAAAACCTAACAAATTATTATTTTTAGGGATCTTGTCTATTGAGATAAATTCCTTTTGAAACATGTCATGCTGCTTGATATGGAGATGGAACACATGTCCCTCATGTCCAACTAACTCTTAGGAGACCATTAGAACCTTCCCTGATAGCTGGAATCCTTCCCATATCTCAAACTTGTCAGATTGTTAGAGTTCACAGCGCCTATGACAACATGCACTATGAACTTTCTTGTAGGTGATGATTTTGTCTTTTCTCCCAAGATACAAACTAGGTTAGGCTGATTGTTTGTCACCAAGTCAACAAAATCATGTTTTTCCTCTACACCAAATTTCATAGGAACCTATATTGGCATTAAAAAGGTATGATCAAAACAATCCCCTATTTTGTCCTAATTTCTTACAAACTATCATAAATTACTAGTTTGCAGTGCCAGGTGCTACAAAATTTCCTGTAGCAACCTTTTTCAATTTCACCAAAATCTTTAAAATCCCAAAAATGTTGTAAAATTTATAATCTTAATAATCTTGATTAAATTAAAGCACCCAAACTGATAATCATGGCTTACAAAACATATTCATCACCAAAAATGTTGTAAAATGCATGAAAACAAAAACTTTGACCAAAACTAATGTTGTTTATGGAGGCTCAATGTCTTAATATTTTGGTTCTAGAGATTCTTCTGATAGGCACCTTGGCCAATATGTATAAGCATTGCTTGGACGTTTTCTGTAATTTATTACGATATTTGGTATGTGAAAACAAAGTAAACGAGAGTTTTATGGTTTAATGATAGAACTGTCTTATTAGATTCCACCTTGTCCAAATATTTATACACATCAATGGTATGAGATAGAGCACCTTTAAAAAATGAGGAATAAAGGAAAAACCATTGAGATTTGTAATCAAAGGAAGACAATTGAAGCTTCTTTCTAATAAGAGGGTTTGAACAACATAGATATCAGTTTGCAACACTAATGAAGTATGCAATTCCAGGTGGAGGTTCTCAAATGATTTGACCATACACTTCAAGTCTGATATAGGTCTCCTTCAATGGATTAAGATTACACTTCAAAATGATGCAAAAAATGAGGTTTTCAACCAATTCAAGAAACATATTGTTTACAACGCTAGTTTGCAATAAACAACATAAACCCTTCTTTTAGCCTTTGAACAGTGTGGAGACCATCAAGGAGTACCTCATAAACCTCGTTTTGATGCTAATACATGTTAATTTGAACTGATATATCAACAAGTCATCCAAATTTCAAGGATCCTCTTCAACCAGTCTATAACACCATTTAGCAGTGCCAAATTCAAACATGAATTGCACACTTTGAGGAGACTGTTAAAATATCTGTGACATAATCCCTGAAAAGTTGGTTAAAAGATGGTGTTGAAAACAATGAAATATCCTTTGACATGACTCTTAACTGCAATGATAACAATTGAATGTGTGAGGCACTTGTGAGTATGTTGTGAAGTCTCCTAGTGAGATGGAAACAAATAAAACTGACCTTGATCTAACATGTGAACAGTTGGATGGTGACAAAGGGGAAAGAGTGTACAACTAGGAGGTGTGACATGTCAAGGTAATGATGTAAGGTGTGACTCATAGGGACTTTATTTAACTTGTCATGATGTATAATTACATGACTTCAAGACTCTTAAACTGAGGTTGAACCAAACTTTATCTTATTCAAATCAAACTTTAAGCTATGACCATAACAAGAGACCCAAAAACCTAGGACTTGTAAAACCCTATGAATAAAAAAAACAAAACCAAAGTGACTCTTTTTTACCCCTACAATTCTATGTGCTAACATCTAGCTCCATAGGGGATGGAGATCTCCCTGTGAGGCTCCAAGAACCTAGCAGTTACAGTTGCCTTATCCATTGGGATATGGAGTCATCTAGTATCAAACTTGTGAAACCAATCCTCTGCAACACTTCAAGATATGTCACTTATTCAAGCAAACTAAAAGACTTGCTACAAACAAACATCATACTACAAATCTGATCACACTGTGCAAATTGAAGAAAATCAAATGCTCGGGAAGCAAGCTTATTACCTACACTACCCTACTCTAACAAGTTCTCCAATTTGCCCAAGTAAATGAAAATTTCTACATCAACCATTCAAGTAGCTTCATGACCAAATTAATTCCATATCTCCCACTGGTTAATAGATAACAATAGAAATATAACAACAACCATAGAAACTCCTTTGGAAAATCATACTCACCCACAAGTGCTGGTGAAATGATGAAATCTAAAATCTTCAAAGAATCTGAAAGATATGACTCCAATAAAACTGCTATTGGATCTTTGAAACCATGATCATAAGCATATTGATTCAAAAAAGATGATTGCCAATGCATACATTCCATCTTGATGAGAAATATTTGACCTCTTTGTTCTTTCAAGAGCTTCTCTTGGTTATCAAGAGTGACAATTTCCTCTTCAGTAAAATGGTCAAATGATAATTGTATAGTAGGAGTTAAAACATTCCAATTATGATTAGCTGCAAATATATAATTATCTATACAACCATATTTTATTTCCTACTCAAACTGATTTGGAAAATGACCACAAACATGATCTATATCCCTGTTTATAGAAAAATCTGAAAACATTGTAGAATTCTATTCCAAATCTGAATCATACTTACACTCTTCTTGTTTCTCTTGTGCACACAAATATTCAAAGTAAGCCGGATCTTGAATCCTTTTACAAGATCAGATGTTCTCCTCAAGTTCTTCAGCATCCTCAAACAACTATTGCAATGATGAAGATTTCCTTTCTCTTAGAAAAATGACAATATCTGGGTGTTGAGATTCTACGTAGTAAACCATAGTTGCAGTCTTAGAAGGCTAAATCTCCAAAGGCATGTTGTAATAAAAACTGTGAAACCTCATGTTGAAGGTGGCCAGAGCTTCATATTCTTTTATCTTATGAGCACAAAAATCAGCTAAGTACTAATCGAAGGACTTGTTCTTTCTCCAGTATCTTAAAAATGTTTGATATAACTCAATCCATGAAATAATGGAACCAACTTTCAGACCTTTAAACCACAAAGAAACATCCCCAACCAAGGATTTGGAAAATAGCCTTATGGTGACATCTTTATATACTATTTTAAAATTATCAACAAAGTTATCAAAGGCTCCCAAATGCTTCTCAACAGTGATATGATCTTCTCTAGTAAATCGAGGAAGATACTCAAAAATTTTGGGAGGGCAAGAATGAAGGTGAGATGGTAGCCTTAAGGGTTTAAAATGTTTCTCTCTAATTCTAGACTGAACATCAGTGGGATGAAAATGAGGTTTAATAAGTTGATTGTAAGGTATAACAAATACTTTAGGAGGTAAATCACCTTCATAATTCCCATGACAGGATTTCCATGTGAGTCTGGATCAGTGATACCATCCCACTGAGGAGGATATTTTCTTTATCATTGGGCTATCTAGAAGAGGGGAGAATTTTCCAGCAGTTACCAAATGTTCCAGTAGGTTTTTCCGCTAAGATTTAGCTCATGTACTCTCAATGATATATTGGGGTTGAGGTACTATCCCCAGCTGATTTTTAGGTGTCTGGTGGACAACTGAAAATATCCTCTTTTGGTGCAGAGGAGGTTAGGTGCCTCTCACTCTTAGTGACTACCATAACCCATTTTACCAATGATGGGTACCACATTAGATACCCTATTTTGTATTATATTTATTCATTGGTATAGCGGCCATAGTGTATCAGATGGTCTGCCATTGTTTTGTGGTAGTTTTGTATAACGCTCGACAAATGTTGGGATATGATACGTGGGAGATCAAACTTCCCATTTTCCTCAAAGATATTTTTCTTATTTTTTGAGAGGTTTCCAGAGACGAGGCCTACTTATGTCCATCATATTCCTAGGATGTGGACTCATGTGCGGATGTGCATGTGGGGTGAGATGAATCCTAGGAGGGGCCAGCCGGAGTTTTCGGCCAGGATTGCACCAGACGCACTAGGGCTACTAGGTAGTGTGACATATCACATGTTCATGATAGTTTCGTGTCCTTATGCAAGTTTGGATTGGAGAGGATGTCTGCAAATCCTCTTCATAGCAGATGAGCCACTAGATGATAGAGGTAATATTAATTTTTTGTTTAAATTAATATAGTTTCATTTTATTGTCTTAATTAGAATAAAATTAATTCTAACACGTTCTTTAACTTGTTTTATTAAATTGTTTAATGAATTAACTGTATAATTATTGTTTTGTACTATATATTTTTCATATATGTCACTTTCATTGGGGACGTGCCTCCTCCCTCAGTAGATGATGAGGTGGATATGATGCCCAATGCCACTATGGGTCAGGCTCCTTGGGTGAAGATACTCGAAGACATGCACCGTAGGCACGATACCAGATTTAGGTGGGAGTTCATCCTGCCCTGATGCGAGACATCTGGGTAGATCATATGCTCTTGGATATTTGGAGGGATATTTCGCATGATTTGATTCCTCTTATGCATCATATCGTTGGCGCTTCTAGAATACTAGCATAGAGGAGGGATCCCGATGATAGGCATAACTCTTCTTTCAGTGGTTATCACATAAGGTTGTCAAGGGCTGTAGGTGTGTGTCCATATACCCGAGTCTATGTCCTTGCCCTATTTTTCTCTCTTTCGCAGGCCATGTATTTAGTTTTTCCCTTTCAGTCGACAAAGTTTATTTTTGTTTTCCCTTTCTGTTTGAGCACTCATCTCCTTTTCCTCTGTCACTAATCCTTATTTCTTCCCAAGCCCCCAGCCAGTCGTCTAAGCCTTCATTGTCATAGGCTGCAACACTTAGAGCACTCCGTTCCAGACTTAAATCAAGCAAACAGGCAAGTTCATCTTCCAACGGTTGGGATTCCAGGAGGAGTTTAGATCAACGGTTCGTGGGTGTTTGGAATCCGAAAGTTCCTCAAATTTTAGAGCTGGGGGTAAAGCCTGAGATCAAAGGTCGAGCACATTTTTGATTTGGGTCGTAGATATCATTGGGAGAGATCAGGAGTTTGAAGTGTTCTTAAAGTTTTTCAACAAAGATCGTGAAGTCTCGATTCGCGAAGAGGATATCTGGACCGTCAAATTGCAGAAGGTCATGAGTCGTTGATCTGACATTGGAAAAGTTTAGAAATCAGGAGAATAGGAAGAGGTTCGCATTAAAGAACCCAAAACTTGAGGTCACAAACTACCTTTGGGGTAAGCGCTAGGTCATGGCCCAAGGTCGCATGTAAGAAAGTGTAGTGGAAAGAACTGGCGCCCGAAGCTTTGGAAGCACGAAGGTGGGTGAAACATTCACGAGTTCTGCGCCAAAGGCCGAAACAACGGTGTTAGTTGCAGAAGGATACCATCATGATTTCTAGGTATCGTATTGACTTGAAGAGCCACCAGTGTCCCATGGAAGCTCCTCGAGCATTCAAAATTTGTCTTGATCCTAATGAAAGTAGTTAATAAAAGCAAGGATGGTGGTTGAAACCTCATTTCACCCCATAAATGGAAAGCATGGAAGTATTGGCCTTGGAGGCAAACTGATAGCCCAAATTTCCCCTATGGATGGATCTCCCTGCAAAGCCCATATCGATTTGGGCTTGCGTCTGACAAGAGGAATGTATGCTCATTCTGATAGAGAATACGCAGACGAAAATCCTTGAATGCAGGGGCCCAATCATGCTCCTGGTAGTTGTAGATAGTTCTGAGTATAAAAAGATAGTTTTGATATTTTGTTAGGGTCATCAATTGGTTGAGCAGAGCTCCCAATTTTGTAATGTTTTGAAGCCAAAATTGTTCTCTGGTTATGTATCAAATTTGATACTTTTGTGTTGATAGAAGTGAGCTTCTTTTAATCTCTCTGTAAAAATTATGCTAAAACACTCTGGCATGGAGGATTCAATCGAGGGTTGTTATGCTATTGTAATGTAGGTTTGATTACAGTGGAATCGTGACCAATTTTAGTCAGCTCCCTTGTTATCTTTTTCTCTCTTACACTGAATGGATTTGGCATGGAGGATCCAGTTGAGTTGTTGTAGCTACATTGTGATGTAGGTTTGATCATTGTGTTGTTGTGATTGTGTTTTTTGGACATATTTCAGTGTCTAAAGCTTGAGTCCAAGAACATTCTTGGGCCTGAGGTTTTCTTCTCCAAGATGATTGAAAGCCTGATGCCCATAGAAGTCTTTTTCACATTTCTCACTAAGTCTTCCCTCTGCTCACACTTAAACTCAATTCACTGACTGAAGTTAATGTGACCCTCACTTCCCTGTGCATTTCTTGTCCAGTTCTGTTGAACATCATTCATATTTTGTTTTTTGTCCATTGAACTCCACTCATATAAAACCAACATCCACCAAAATATCTGATGGGTACTGGGCTTATCCTCCCGTAATCTGAGGGTGACTCTCAGTGCTAACATTCTTGGTGCCACTTCCGAGGAATGAATTGAAGACATTTCCTTGGGTAAGAATGACAAAGAATTTATGATTCTGAAGGTGGATAAAAAATCAATATCTTGAATATTGGAAATTGCACCTGGCGACTTTGGTGTTTCAATTGTGGCTCCAAAGGGCATACACACGAGGTCCAATCCACAGTTGTCACTAGAGACACCTGAAGCTGATTGAGAGAAAATTATCAGAAAAGGAAAGACCCCTCAGGAGGGACTTCTACTGATGTACCTAGTGATTTTGGTAATTTTCATAATCCTTCTTTAGAAACTCCAGTAGCTGCTTCTCATTCTCCTACTATACCATCTGTTGGAATTTCCAGAAATTTGAATTTTGGTAGTTTTCCTGCTGATTTCTCCCCTCCTAGCCTTGGTTTGGAAGGAGAAATATTTGACACCCTTGTTTCCCACGAAGTTGTACCATGGTTTAGACCCAGTACCTTACAAGATTTTCCCACTACGGGATTTACCACTCCTCTCCCTATTAGAGTTGTTGCATTTACAGAAGGGAAAACCTCTGTCCCCTTGAGCCCTGTATCCTTTTCCCCAAACACTCAGTCATTCCCCTTTTCTCCTGTAATATTAGTTCCAGTATCACTTGCCTGAACTCCATCTCCCCCTGGTTCTCCTCTATTCCATATCCCAATGGCAGCAACCAATCCCCCCAAAAACATAATGGATTCCATAAAGGTTGGTAGATACGCCCCTCTTGTTTTGCCTCAGCCTCTGAATTCCCTCCCAGCTGGTGGCTACCTTAAGAAGTTTCCCAAGTTCACAGGTGAAGGATGTATAACTATATAAGAGCACCTTACGGCCTTCTACAGTTATGTATATAATTATTTCATTGTGAATGAGGATGTATGGATGATAATTTTTGTTCATAGCCTTGATGGAGAGGCTAGGAAATGGTTTAGGGCCTTGGCTCTTGGATCTATTGATGGGATTGAAGCCTTGGATGATGCATTCTTAAGACATTGGGGGGACAAAAAGCATTTCCTTTACTATATTATAGAGTTTGGATCACTTAAAAAAGAAGAATGGGAATCCATTTCTGACTTTTCAAAGAGGTTTAATAAAATGTATAACAAAATTCCCACCAAGATTAAGCCTACAAAAACCTCAGCCAAAATTACTTATGCTAGTGCTTTCGACCCTAATTTCTTCCTCCCATTAAGAGAAACAAGAGATACCTCTTTGGATCATATGCAAGATGTGGCCCTTGAAGTAGAATCCAATATACTGGTAGTTGACAAACTTAGGAGTCAGGCTGATAGAGATAGAAGAAAGGGGAGGTCTGAAGCTTCAACCTCTGGTTCCTGTGCTTCTCACCCTCAAGTGGATGAATTGGAAAATATGGTAAAGTCACTTTATATTGAGGTGGAAAGGTTAAAATTGGAAGGGAGGAAAATCTATAGGAATCCCCCTAATGCTAAAAATAAGGGTAACTTCAAAAGACTGAATAACATCCCATAAATTATCCAGAGGGATCAAAAAAATAGGGATAGGGATGATCAGAAGATCCAAACCCCTCTCCAAAATAATCTTGTTACTGATGAAGACAGAGATGAAGAGGAGATTGATCCTGAAATTCATTGTCTCGGAGACACCTCCTCATTTCCTCATTTGACTCAATCAACATATGAGGAATCTCTCATGGACGACCAACTAAATGAGCTAAGCAAAGGGGAAAAAACTAGCAACAATCCAAACAGATATAGCCTCAGGTCCAAGAAAAAGGAAGGAGAGCCTGAAATTCATGATCATCTGACTAGAACAAAGAAGCCTGATAAATATGTAGCAGACAACAACAAAGGAAAGGAGGTGCAAAAATCCTCACCAGTGGTCAAAAATCTCATCCCAAAAGTGAAAGAAATTCTGAAGCCTCCTTCCTCTTTCAATTTTGAGCATGAGATTAAAAATATTAGGATCCTTCTGCCTCTTTCTGAGTTAGTCAAGAATGAGGGTTTTAAGAAGTTCCTTTCCAAATTATTACAACTCAAACCTTTGTCTCATTCCAATGACTCAGTCAACTTCCAAGATGAAAAACCTGTTGTCATACTGGGACCTTTGGTGGAAGATAGAGATGACTCCTCCCCTCCTTTCTACACTTCATTGAACATCCATGAAGTGTTGGAGGTTACAAAGGAGGGGAGGAGTAGAGATATCCTATTGAGGTGACAGTGGTAGGATAGTCTCAGTTTCTCCAGTTTGTCCATCTTCCATACATCCTTTACTTCCAAGTACAAACTATGCGTTAACATTTTGGTGTTGTTGTCAGGGAACACTGATTCAATTCTCCTCAAGATGACACTTTTCGGTAAGCATTTCCTCATTGAGCCTTTGTCTTACAAGCTTACCTGGTGACTCCACTAGGGGTTTTTACCTTATCCTTTTGATGGTTTCAAGAAAATTATCTAGTGACTCCACAAACCACAAGGAGGTATAATAACCCTCCTCAATCCTTTATAAGAAAGCCTCCTTGAAACTCTCTTGTAGTAAAATCACTTTTCGGAGGGAGTCTTCCTGTGAACACCATGTCTGGCACAACAACTCAGGCGAATGCACCGATCCCATCCAATAACCAAAGACAATTGTCATCCAGTCTCTTCAAACCACTAGACATGTCATCTATACCAGGCTACCCTAGGAAAATTCCACCCAAGTATGAAAATTGGTTTCCTAAGTTTACCGGTACTGATGCAATCAGTTTTGAAGAGCATATGAGCAATTTTTGGGTGTTTTTTCAGCTTCACCTAGTTAGTGATGATGATGAAGACCTAGTCATGAAATTTTTCTCCTCTACCCTCCTTGATGCTTCAAGGCGTTGGCACCACAGTCTTCCCGATGGTAGTATTGAAACCATGGGAAAACTAGAAGAGGCCTTTCTCAAAAGATAGAGTATCAAAGAAGACCCCAACATGCTTCTGACTAGGCTGAATTCCCTTTGGAAACATGAGAATGAGACCATTCGAGTCCACACTAGGTTTGAGACCCTATTGCAGAAGATCCCTATAAGCCATCATCCAACTGATAATTTCCTCGTTTACATCTACACCAAATCTTTCACGGGTCAATTAGGGTATCTCCTTGGGGATAAAACCCCCCAAACAATCTAAGAAGATCAAGAATTGGCTACAAAAATTGAAGGCAATCTCCACTCATCCAAGATTGATCCTTTCTCAAACCCAAGGGAGAAAATAGACATTAAACCCAAGACAAACCACAACACTGAGCCTACTTCAGACCTTTCTCCAGTATGGAAAAATTACAAGCAACCATGGATGGCATGATAAAAAATCAAGAGCTAATGATGAATAGAATTGTCAACCTAGAAAGAGCCCAAAACCAGGCACCAAGGGTCCCATACAAAGGCCAATTCCAAAGGGGGAACCAAGTTTATAAACCAAATAATGATCAAGAGGTCTTTAACACCCTAGCCCCTGCAAATGTCATGGATGAAAATCATTGGTGTTTGCAGTGTAGTGAAGCACATTGGGAACATGAGTGTCCTTACAAAAATGAAGGCCATGAACAAGTGAACAATGTAGGTCATGTCATACAAGGCCCCCATATTTTCCTAAACATCACTCCTGAAGAGCATCGAGAAGGCATAAAGGAAGAAGCCAGGAAGGCTAGGATGGAAGTGATAAACAACATAGACCAAGAATCAAAAGAGAAGTTGAATAAACAAGAATTTTAGGTATATAGATGAAAGAAGCTAAACCAACCTATCTCTATCATTCCTACAGTAACTCAAACAAAACCTTCACCCTTGGACATCCTCCTTCCTAAGACATCCAAAAATGAGAGGGTAGGCTTAAACTTTGACTTCAAAGGGGCACTATCTAAAATGCACGTAACCATCCCCCTAAGAGAAGTCATTAAGGTACCATTTGTTAAAGAATGATTCGACAATTTATTCAAAGGATCCGATGGGCCTATGGACCCCCCTATTATGTTGCAAGATGATCACTTTAGGGTCTAGTATGATGAGCACCCTCCCTTCTTCATGACATTGATAATGAATAACAAAAGCCTCAACAATTGCATGTTGGATTCAGGGGTCGGTGCTAACATGATGTATCTCAAGGTCATGCAACAATTGAACCTAAAAGTCACAAGACCTTACATAAATGTCTGTGGCTTTGAGTCTAGAGCCATACCCCCACATGGAGTAATTCAAAATGTAGAAGTTTGAATCAAATAATACCCTGAGAAAGTAATCCACATTGACATAGTGGTAGTATACATCCCAGATGTGTGGGGGATGTTGTTGTCTAGGAAGTTTGCCTCAATGTTGGGTGGTACTCTTGAGATGGATCTCACTTATGTGAATATACCTTTGAAAAATGGAACCATAGGTCGTCTCCCAAATGTACCAATGACTAGAACCCATGTGAAAGAAGTTGGTGATCCCATCAAGGTTAACAAGCCACATGAACAAATCATGGAAAGTCTTCCCAAGTCTTCTCCTGATGATATGACTTCTGCAATAGAGGAAGAATTTGATCAGATTCAATGGCCCAAGAAAGAAGAATACCATAAACTCCTAGACAAATATAGAGACAAAGAAGTTGGGATTGTAAAATTACTAAAGACAGGAGAAAGCAATATACTGATTCGGCCTTCCCAACATGAAGTATTTACAACAGAATCCCACCCCGCTCCCTCTGTACAATACACCAGGGTTGTTCAGGAAACAACCAAATTCAAAATCAGAGAATATAAGAAAGGGAATGTAGTATGGATGTGGGATACCAAGAAAGGGGAGCCAACTAATGTCAAAGGAAGTACTCAATTTTGGCTTGGACCTTTCAAAGTTGGAAGAAAATCAGTTGACGACTCTTATTACTTGTCCACTTTGGAAGGAAGAAGGTGCCCATTACCAGTCAGTGGGCACCTCTTGAAACCCCATCAAGGTGGGGGGACCTGACTTCACAGGTAAGTGCACATAAGTATGTAGGCATTTGCATTCATTGTATATACCATTTCCATTTCATACTAGAGTAGTTTTCTTTTACATTTGTACATATGATTGCTTTCAGTTTTATATATGTGAGTTGGGGGTGATATCACCACCCCAGTTGATTACTGATAGTTTCTATTGAGATCGAGCAGGTTACAGGTTATGCTAGATATGTTGAGGTTCTCATGCACTCTATGGTGACCACATGTCCCCAAGTTGGAGCCAAATGGTATCCCCCATTTTAGGGATAACTAAGAAGATTATGTCCCTAGGCCCATAGGTCCTAGACATGGAGTACTGAGAGCCAAATCAACTTGAGCATGGACCTAGAGGGTTCATTTTCTCTTCTTTTCAGCACCTCCACTTTGCCAGCAACAACAACAACCATCACCTCAGCTTTGTCATGTAGCAGAGATGGATCTTTCTCCATGAGGTAATGAGTCCGGGTATCATGGTATGTGTCACTTTGATCCTCAAAAAATTTGAATATGTGCATTTAGTTCTTTTTGTTTCTAACTAGTGATTGGATCTTATACTTATCCAATTGACCATGTCTGGGGGGAATGACGGGATGTCGTAGCAATCTTGTGCCCATAGGTTTTGAGTTTCCACAGGGTTTTTTTTTGAAGAGTCATCATTCCGCTCCCGTCATACTTACCACTTTCTATCTTACTTCCCGCTCATCCATCCCATTACATTGGTCTGGGCGTTGGGTTGGCCAATCATTTAAGGGTTTCACATTGCCTTGTGGGAAGAAGGGGCTAAAGGCCCAGAAGGTAAAAGAAGTTGGAAAAAGATAAAAGCCTAAAAATTAAACCTCGAGATGCTTCGCCCGACGATCCCCGAGAAAGCAGTAAAAAGATTCTCAGCAAGAAACAAGAGGGACCCATAAAAATAATAAAAACAAGACATAGTCAGAGGATAGGGGGTCTCATCACGAGCTATCCTATTAGGTCCATGGGAATCTAGCGGTATGACACTACTAGCAGTTGTTTACCATGCTAGGGTAGTGGCTCTTGGTGGCATTACAAAGGGAAAGGGGGTCTCATCATGAGCCATTCTTCTCATTTCCATGAAAATGCTTGTGGGTAACATTGCCACCACTGGTCACCACGCCAGGGAAGTGTCCCCTAATTATCTTCTTGAAAGAAGAAGAAATAAAGAATAAAAATAAAATTCATGAATGGGCTCAGAAACATTTGCATCCAGGATAGGTGCAGCTCACCTTCTACAAAGGCACCCACAGGTAAGCCTTTCATTTCCCTTCTTTCACTACATCCCTTTTCAGGACATACCTTATCCACCTCACCCATTAACATGACTTGGATTTGATCTCTTCTAGAAACATCCCTTTTCTAGTGGAGACTAGCCTAATAGGATGCCCTGTCACTTCCTCCAAACTTTCCTTGCAGATTTGTATAATGTCTTTGAGCACTTGACTGGGTAAAAGAGGTTTTATGCACATGTTTGATAAAATTGATGATTGGATGTGATTGACATTGCTATGATCCCTGTGAATTATGATCCCATGGAGGGCGTATCTGTTGATGTGCAGGATCATACCTGATGGAAAAAAACTATATTGGACAGGTACACATGGGGAGATGATTATTTTGGACCTCCATGGTGTTGAATAGCACACCAAATGGATGTTGAGACCCCAGTAGGGGTTACAGACAGGACAGAGGAGTTTTCACCGGAGAAGAGGAGGACGTTCTACAGAGGCAGCTTGGCAAAGCCTTACCTAGGGGGGTTGTGCCCTCTCAATTGGGACGTTGGCCTTGGAAGGCCCATGACGCCACCCAGGATTCCTATGGCATCATCCAACATAATGGATGTTTTGGGGAGGCATTTATGGCAGTGGTGGAACATGTGTCAGCTTGGAGAGGCCCAAGGAGGGATAGCGTTTTGTTCCAAGAGGCTAATGCTACCCTAAAAAGGGCTAACGTCACCCTAGAAAGGGCATGACATCTTTACTTTTCTTGATTAGGGTTTAATTTATGACATTTAATATAAATCAGTATTATTTGGTATTGTGGCCTTGTCGACTTTTTGGTGACCTATATTTTATTAAGGTCACTTGGTATTGTATAAGTAGAGAGCTAAAACTCTCATTTTAAACATCATCTTTCACTCACTCTTGGTGAGGTCTGAAATTTGCACCCTCCTTTAGGGTTTTGACTGAAATTTTGATGCGCACTTGTTGAAGGAGGCTTTTTCTTGGCTATTTTGGCATTTTCTGGGTGGAAGGTTTACAACTAGGGTTTGGCTATATGAATGCTTGGTGGATGTAAGTGAATTTCTGCCACACATCTTTATTGAATGGTTATGATATTTTTACTTGCATTTTGTTATTATAATTTGTTGGATTAAACCCTAGGGGACAAGCACATGTTGGTTTCCTTGTTTCATGTCCCTACTAAGTTTTGCTAGGAGCCATTTATTTTGATAAAGATTCATGTTAGAGCCTTGACATAACAACACTCTACCATCCACTCTTCAAAGCTAGCTGTTTTTATCTTGTCATTGAGCTAAAGAAGGAGGAAAACGCACTAAGGCCTAGGGTTTCTACACTTTAGTGAGTCGTTTTCCCCTAGGGTTTGATTGATGAAGCCTTTCCTTAGCAACACTTCATCATATAACTCTCTTGTCATTATCCCTATCATTTATTACTAAAGCTAGCTATTTAAATTTGTCTTTTGAGATAGAGAAGGAAGAAGACGCACTAAGGCCTAGGTTTATTACACCTTAGTGAGTCATCTCCCCTAGGGTTTGTTTTTTTAAGCCTTTCCTTAGCAACACTTCAACATTAAACCCTTTTGTCTCTAGCCCTGTCACTATCATTTCGGCCCTTCAACCTTTGCAGTGATTTTGACTCCATTTTGTTAAATTTGGCAGTATCGACAGTCATTCTCCAATGAGAGGCCATATGGGCCACCTTGAGGCTAGCCAGGGAAATTTGGAGAATCAACCAGTCTTGTGAGGTATTGACAAAAGCCAGGGGGAAAGAACAACCTCCGTGAGTCAAACCAAAAGTCAGGACGAATGAGATGCTAAGTGAGTCTAATGCAAAATTCAGGGGGAACGTACAACCTCTATGAGCATAGACAATCTAGTGTAAAATTTAGGGGGAATGTACAACCTCTGTGAGCATAGACAAACTAGTGCAAAAGTTAGGGGGAACATATAACCTCTGTGAGCCTAGTCAAACCTTGTGAGCCATGAGAAAAAGTCAAGGTATATAGAAAACGTTAGGTTGAATGTAAAATTCCTATGAGCCAGAAACAAACAATATTCCTAATATTGCAAATGATGTAATTGTATTGATCTAGTGCGTTGGCACGTGTAAACATTATCCACCATGAAGAGAATTTCAAATTGCCTTGTCAAGAGTTGTAACTAATGTCTTGAGTCTAGTTCTATGTTAGAACTAAAGTGTAATGTTGAGTTGCAACTAAATTCTTGAGTCTAGTTCTATTTTAGTACTGTTGAGTTGCAACTAAAGTCTTGAGTCTAGAACTAAAGTGTAATGTTGAGTTGCAACTAAAGTCTTGAGTGTAGAACTAAAGTGTAATGTTGAGTTGCAACTAAAGTCTTGAGTGTAGAACTAAAGTGTAATGTTGAGTTGCAACTAAAGTCTTGAGTCTAGAACTAAAGTGTAATGTTGAGTTGCAACTAAAGTCTTGAGTCTAGTTCTATCTTAGAACTAAAGTGTAATGTTGAGTTGCAACTAAAGTCTTAAGTCTAGTTCTAAGTTCGAACTAAAGCATGTCAGTCTCAAGTCTAGTTCTAAGTTCGAACTAAATTGTAATTTTGAGTTGTAACCAATATCAAGTCTAGTTCTAAAGTTTGAACTAAAGTGTAATGCTGAGTTGTAACCAATCTCAAGTCTAGTTCTATGTTCGAACTAAAGTATGAAGCTGTGTTATGACTAATGCATGCAATCAGGTTACTATTTTGAGCTTCTCCTCTTCTCCTCTTCAGCCTATATAAGAAGAGGTCAAACCCTCTCCTCAACACAGTTTTGCAATACAGTTTTGCAACACAATTTTGAAACAGAGTTTTCATATGCAAGTTGAGGGTGAAGTAATAGAGGAGCACATCAGTGATAAAGAGGCAGCATATCAAAGGTGTATTTCAGCAAGGTCTTGTAAGTCTTTGTCAGGTCAGAGTCATCTTGGCAAGCTCTTTGACAGAAGTACATTCATGGTGGATATTTATAAGAGATCTTACATTATTAATGCAATAAAGGAATATTGTTTGTTGGGGTTTTTCTCCCCGTATAGGGTTTCCCCATGGTATATGTGTTGTTGATATGCATGTTTACTTATCTACATAATTATTGCTATTTGATTATGATTTGAAATTGTTGAAGTGTATTAAGATGGAATCAAAGTATTGAAGAAAATAAAAGAATTAATTTGCATAAGAAATCAAGCTCATAATTTAACATGGTATCAGAGCTTAGGGTGTGTTAAACATGTTGAAGTGCAGCAACAGGTACACACATATCCAAGTGATCTTGATTAAGTTTCCAGTGTGAGGACCATGTCATCCTCCATTTCAGTCAAGGCTRAAGATAGGCTCGAAGGAGCTACCAACTTTAATGTGTGGAAGCTCCGTATAACAAATATCTTGCAAGAGCATGATCTTGAGAAGTATGTGACCACAGTGGTGGAGGAACCAACGAATAATGCAGGAAGAACAACTTTCAGGAAGAGTCAAGAAAAGGCCAAGTGAATCATCTTTGACTCAGTCAAAGACAGTATAATTCCGTCAATGACTTCGTTGATGACTGCCAAGGACTGTATGGATACCTTGGTGAATCTGTATGAGAAACAGGCTCCAAGTCAGAAGAGGACACTTAAGCACAAGCTTAAGTATTTGAATATGGATAAAGGTGAATCAGTGGAATATTTCTATTCCAGGATAGCTCAGATTAGAGATCATCTTAGTGCAGGCCATTTTTTATGGTATTCCTTCTTCATCGGAGACCTTCTTATCCATTGTAACTAGGAGAGAGATTCATCCCACATTTGAGAGGTTATGGCATGATTGCCTCCAAGAGGAGAGTTGCACAACTACCAGGAGAGAGCCAACGAAAGAAGAGCACTCAGCTTTAGCATCAAGATTCAAGGGAAAGAAGAAAGGCACTTTCCAGAAAAGCTCTCAATGGAAGCCTGTAACACCCTGTTTCCCCCAGTTTGTAAATATAACTGGACTGGCCAAGAACTATGGAAAAATCATAAATGTGAATATGTGATGTAAATGGACCTTGAGGAAAAGGTCAATAAATGTGAATGAAATTTTGAACTTATTGTAGGACTGCTAAGAGGGGATGTGCAGAAAAAGAGACCACGATGGCGGTGGAGGGCACCTAAAAAGGTGGCGTTAACTTCCACCGAGAATTAAATACCGTATTTGGACTCCACTGGCCCGGAGAACCAAAAGCAGCTCGCTGGCCCTGAAATTCAATGCCTCACAGGCTGGTAGGTGGATGGCTTGATGAGGGATGGGATGGTGAACCGCCCATCCGTAGATCCATCGGGCCTGATTAGTGCGAGTGTAATCACGCCACACGCAACCTCGCGAGAGGATAAGGTGTAAGGAAGAGGCGATTGAAAGGGCAGATGCGAGGGGAAACTCTGGATTATGAAGAGTGAGTGATAGCAGAGAGGAAGGATTGCAACCTTCCCTCCTGGTCACTGGCAGACAGAGAGACGCAGTCTCAGAGCGTCGTGGTCTCAGCTCAGGGGTGGCTAGTGGTAAATCCATTGGGAGTTGCTGAGCCTACGGTTGGGTGGAAACGAGCACCCCTCTCAGCAGTTGCCCATACTTCTAGTGTCATTTCTGATAAGTGTTTTATATATATTGCATCTTGAAATTCATAGACTGGTATATCTATATATATATGCTCATAGAACTATGAAATTGTGAATGATTTCAGTGTTAGAATGTCGATGCAGTGTTTAATAAGAATGAATAGATATATGCTTATAATAGAGGAAACCATGCATGATTTATGTTGATAAATGGATTTGATTATGCATGAGCTGAACCAAGTCAGACTTCCAGTCCCTCCTCGGGAGTTTGTTTTCCTTTGTCAGTTTCTAGGAATGCCCTGGATTAGATCTCTTCACAGAGATTCCCTTCTTAGAAAGGTTCACCAAGAACTCAGAAAAAGGGCTCAAATGCGCAAGTCTTAATAACCCTGTACAAAGAGGAATGACCCTCTTAACATTTCGAAGTAGCAGCATAGGGATCAGTAACGAATCGATGGATGAAATCCTGTCGGAAGACCCCTGGTCATTCATGACCATCAGATCGACGAAAGTAGTAGGAGAGTTATATCCCTTGCTCCTTTTCCCTCTATCTTTGTGAATAGCGAGGAAATCAGGATCGTAGATCCCAAGACCCAGGAGAACATTTGGACCATGGATCTTTCCACATCCACGAAGTAGTGGAGGAATGCACAAGGTGGGACAATCAGAGCCGCTGGATCTCATCAGAAATCCCGTCAACCGTTGAATCATGTTAAGATGCTCAGAGTTTAGTCTCTGGAGTGTGTGCAGAAAGAATGAATCTAGACCGTTAGATCTGGGTCCGTTTCCCCATTAGCCGTCGGATCGGACAGGTAAGTGCCTTTTGGGTTGGCGTTTGACGAAGCTCGAGAGTTCATCTGGACCGTCCATCCCTTTAGGACAGATGTTAGAGATCCAGAGAGAGTCGGGATATTGGCCATCGGCATATCGGAGATCTTGAGGTCGAGGGAATCAGGAGGCTATAATTCGCGAACCCCGAGAGTTCATCTGGGCCGTCCATCCATTTGGGATGTGTGTCAGAAATCCGCAGAGATTCAGGATGTTTGGCATTGGGAAATCAGAGTTCCTGAGGTCGAAGGAGTTGGGACATCACAAGTCTCAAAATCCCGATGAGATCAGAGCTACCCATTTGTGGGGATGCATGGCAGAGATCCAGGCCATCGGGGAAAGTCCCGACGAGGAGGCCGCCATCGGAGTTTGGCTCATCGGGATATCGAAGATCCCAGTGACAAGTTATCAGTGAACTTTGGAATCGCGAAACGCGAAACCCCGATGAGTGGGGGCCAGCTGTCCGCACTTCAGAGAAGGAGGATAGTGCCACCGTGAGGGTCCAGCTGTCAACAAACTGAAGAGTCTGGATTCAATGAATCGGGAATTCCATGGACATATGTACTTTGGCATTGAAAACCCCGAAACCCCGATGAGGGACAAGGCTGCGGTCTTGTGAGATAGAGGTCACGTGGATTAAAGACTTAGCCCAGGAGGCTAAGGCAGCAGAGGAGCGTATCAAGATTCAGGGATCGGTGAACCCAATTGTTGGGACTTCACGAGCTTTAAAACCCCGATGGATGTAAGAGATCCTTTCGGAGGATCTCTGAGTCTGTAATGACTGTTAGATGTGAAGGTGAGACGTCAACTTAAGCCAGGACGTGAATATGCTATAGGGTAAGCGGCGAGAAGATCTGGATGACCAGATTCCACCCGTCCAGATCTATGACTAAGGTTCCATTCCAGAGCCTCCTTACTGTTTTGCCTTTAGCAGTAGGGGGGGGGTTCTAGAATTGGACGCGCAACTCTCGAATGGTCGAGATTTACTCATCATGATCAACGACTTCCAGGTGGATTTCGGACCCCCCTTGCCATTCTGCCTTTAACGGGGGTCGGAATAGTGTGGCGTGAGAAGTGGGGCCCCTCCCTGTCATGATGTCCACCATGTCACGTTCCCCTTGCCATTTGTATACCACCTAACCGCGCAACGGACGTTTCTCATTTGTTGTTCTCTACCCCTGTTGGGGTTTATTCCTATTGGCCATTCGCTGACCCCGTGGGAATTCATCCCTATGGGACGCATGTTAGCCCTGGCGAGATTTGGTGATTGCAGAGTCTAATGCTTGGACCTTACTACAGTGCCGGAGTGCGAAACACAAATAGGCACTACGTTCAAACTGAACCGCGATCACCTGAGAATGGGGAAGAAAAGAGAAAGAGCCAGTTTACGTTGGATCTCCGTGGTTATTTAGGAGCTCGAGTCCGACAGAGGACCGAAAAAAATTGATTTAGGTAGTGGGTATGTTACAAAGTGGTATCAGAGCATGGTTACAACACTCGGCCTGATTGGGCTCATGCACGAGTCGCGCATAAACCTCGTTCAAAGAACTCCTATGAGGAATAATCCCCTGACTTAACTCTCTTGTCCAGGATTAAAACTTGGAAAATGAGAACCTGACTGTGTATGCAAGTGAAAGAAGTTATGAAATTATGCACCATTTATAAATTGAATTTAACTCTTGACTAACAACCAGCGTTTGTCTTTTCACTCAAGCAGACGATCAACCATGGGAATCTACAAATGCAGAGTATGGTGACTCACCAAGAGGTGGGAGAAGGCTCCCACAACAGAGATGAAGAGTCTGACGAAAGAAGAGCAATAGGAACCCCTCTAGGACTAGCTGAGACTATGAGGAGTCTCATGGTCGAATTGCAAAGCTGCAAGGCCGATAATGAAAGGATGATGAAATAACAAGAAAAGCAAACCGAAATTAATGCAGTTCTACTGTAGAGCTTATCCGACCTACAACGAAAAATGCAGCATGAACCTGAGATGCAGAATCGTGGTCGTGTCAGTGGCCACACTGAGAGAAGCACATCCAGAAAGGTCCACCCCAGAGGTAAAGGACCAGTGCCAAATGATTCCACTGGGAAGGAAGCTGGTGATTCAGAAGGCTCTTCCAGTAGCAGGACCAGTTCCTATTCTCAAAAGAAACAAAAGAAGAAAAAGACTTCCGAGAGTCATAAATTTGAAGAATTCAAAAAGTCCAAACCTCCCTCCTTCGACGACAAGATAAAGAAGGGAGAGGAAGTTGAGGCTTGGCTACTTGGACTGAAGAAATATTTCAGAGTCCATGATTTCTCAGAGAACTTGATGGCCCGAGTGGCCACTTTCAATCTGAACGGAAAGGCTTCCATCTGGTGGGAAGACCTTAAGAATATGAAAGGGGTCCGCGAGGAGGACCTATCTTGGAAACAGTTTGAGAAGTACTTCCGGAAAAAGTATTTATCGGAAAGGTATTTCGACGAGAAGGCTAAAGAATTTTATGAACTCAAATTGGGACAACTTACTATGGAGGAGTATGTCAATAAATTCCTTGACTTACTGAGGTATGTACCCTACATCAAAGCAGAGAAGGCGAAGTCACAATGCTTCATCAATGGGCTACCCAAGGAATACCGAAACCGAATCGAATTCGACGAGCCAAAGACCTTAGAAGACACTATTCGAAAAGCAACATATTGTCACGAACAATATGGACATCGGGCAGAGTCTCATGGAGACTGGAAACAGAAGAGTGGTTTGAGATTTCATAAAAAGGGGAGCAAATCCTCAGGATTTAAAAACTACAAGAAGAACCCCAGAATGAACTTTCCAAATCGGAGTGTACTCCAGCAGAACTTCCCCTCGGTGGACGGAAATAAAACTTCTGGACCTATACCAGTAAAGACTGATAACCCAAAGAGGAAGCCTTTGGAATGTTGGGATTGTAGAGGAGAGCATCTCCGGAGAGACGGTCCACACCGAAAATAGAACAGTCAGAAAATTTATAACATGCAGGAAGCTACCACGGTCAATGATGTGGCAAGGAGTGTGCCGTAGATCTATGCAGCCTTGGATAATAACCAAGCTGACCATGAATCTTTAGTGGTGGAAATAGAAGGTATGATTTTCAACCATCTGGTGTCTGTTTTGATTGACCCTGGTTCAAATTTGAGTTATATATCCCCTAAAGATGTTGATAAGTGTAAGCTACAACCATGAAAATAAACTAAGCCATGGTTAGTACAGTTAGCCACTGGCACCAAAAGAAAGGTGGTAGAGGCCATACCAGCTTGCCAGTTAATGTTGGGTAAATTCCCCACCCAAGCAACCCTTAATGTATTACCCCTGGGGTCATACGACCTGTTGATTGGTATGGACTGGCTGGCCGCCCATAAATTTAAATTGGACTGTTACCATAAAACCTTAGAATGTGTGAGCAAAGAAGGACAAAGGATAACCCTCCAAGGGATCCGAAAGGTGGTCTCGGTGAGACAAATATCAGCCTTGCAAATGAGAAAGTATTGCCGAAAGGGATGTCCCCTATATACAGTATAGGTACTGAAAATAATCGAAGGCGCTAAACCAAGCCCCGATGATCACCCTATCCTAAGAGAGTACAAAGATGTATTCCCAGAAGAGGTACCGGGCCCACCTCC
>ML781254.1:433766-465282 GCA_009831015.1 Picea engelmannii | reverse complement strand
TTGTTCGACCAACCAAAGCTCAATGCTAGACAAGCTAGATGGATGGCCCTCCTTAGAGAATTTGATTTTGAAATCAAACACATTAAAGGAAAGGAAAATAGGGTGGCCGATGCCCTCAGCAGAAGCATGAAAATGATTCACCTGGCAGCAGTGAGTGCTTGTGAGACAGATGTCAAGAACAGAGTCAAAGAGGCACAAGAAACAAATCCCTTCGTTCGAAATGTGACCCTGTGCCTACAGCAAGAACCCGCCGGAGAAAAATATGAAGGCTATCAGATGACCGAAGGAGGCCTGCTCACTTACAGAGATAGACTGTACATTCCCAATTGTGACGACTTGAAGAGGTTCATCATGGATGAACTACATAAAATACCCTACAATGGTCACCCAGGATACCATAAAATGATTACTGCCACCCAAAAACAATTTTATTGGTCGGGATTGAAGAAGGACATAGCCAAATATTTGGCCCAATGCATAGAATGCCAACAGGTTAAAGAAGAACATCGACACCCATCAGGACTATTACACCCTTTACCCATCCCAAAATGGAAATGGGAAACCATCTCCATGGATTTTATCACTGGATTACCGACTTCAACCAAACAGAATGATGCCATTATGGTGGTGGTGGATAAACTGAGCAAGTCTGCTCATTTCATCCCTGTCAAATCGACCGGCAAGGTGATAGATATCACCCAGATATTCATGAAAGAGGTGTTCCGACTGCATGGTATGCCAAGGGAGATAATATCTGACAGAGACACACAATTTACTTCCAATTTTTGGAAGTCACTGATGACGGGATTAGACATTAAATTGTTGTTTAGCACCACCTATCACCCTCAAACCGATGGACAGACAGAAAGAGTAAATTAGATATTAGAGGATATGTTAAGAATGCATGTAATGCATCAACCCAGGAAATGGGAAGACTACCTGCCATTGGTAGAATTTGCCTACAAAAACGGCTATCAAGCGTCCTTAAAAATGAGTCCCTTCGAGGTCCTCTATGGTAGACAGTGTAATACCCCAGTCAGTTGGAGTAATCCTGTAAATAGAATTTCTATTGGACCCGATATGTTGAAAGAAATGGAGCAACAAGTGACTCAGATTAAACAAAATCTGAAGGTCGCTCAGAACCGACAGAAAAGTTATGTTGATCAAAAGAGAACTCCAAGAGAGTTCAAAATGGGAGACCATGTATATCTCAGAATTAAGCCCAGAAGCAGTTCCCTGAAAATGGGAGCTTGTGCCAAGTTGGCACCCTGGTATTGTGGACCCTTTGAGGTTCTATATAGAGTGGGACCTGTAGCCTATCGGCTAGCACTTCCTCCCACAGTAAAAACACATAATGTTTTCCATGTTTCATTATTGAAGAAATATGTACATGATGCTAATCATATAATTGATTGGTCTGTGATCTAGCTGGAACCGGAGGGAGAATTTCTACTAGAACCCCAATGCATATTGGACAGAAAGGAAACCCCGCTTCAGAACAGAACCATTGCACAGGTCAAGGTGCAGTGGAAACATTTTGGCCCAGATGAGGCTACCTGGGAGATGGAAGATGCCATGAGACAGGCATATCCAATTTTGTTTACTTCTGTAAATGCAATTCATGTTAGTAGATAAGAACATCGAGGACGATGTTCCTTTTAAGGGGGAGGGAATTGTAACACCATGTTTCCCCCAGTTTGTAAATATAACTGGACTAGCCAAGAACTATGGCAAAATCATAAATGTGAATATGTGATGTAAATGGACCTTGAGGAAAAGGTCAATAAATGTGAATGAAATTTTGAACTTATTGTAGGACTGCTGAGAGGGGATGTGCAGAAAAAGAGACCACGATGGCGCTGGAGGGCACCTGAAAAGGTGGCGTTAACTTCCATCGAGAATTAAATACCGTATTTGGACTCCACTGGCCTAGAGAACCAAAAGCGGCTTGCTGGCCCTGAAATTCAATGCCTCGCAGGCTGGTAGGCGGATGGCTTGATGAGGGATGGGATGGTGAACCTCCCATCCGTCCAGCCGTCAGGCCTGATCAGTGCGAGGGTAATCACGCCACATGCAACCTCGCGAGAGGATAAGGCGTAAGGCAAAGGTGATTGAAAGGGCAGACGCGAGGGGGAACTCTGGATTACGCAGAGTGAGTGATAGCAGAGAGGAAGGATTGCAACCTTCCCTCCTGGTCACTGGAAGATAGAGAGACGCAGTCTCAGAGCGTCATGGTCTCATCTCGGGGGTGGCTAGTGGTAAATCCGTTGGGAGTCGCTAAGCCTACGGTTGGGGGGAAACGAGCACCCCTCTCAGCAGTTGCCCATACTTCTAGTGTCATTTCTGATAAGTGTTTTATATATATTGCATCTTGAAATTCATAGACTAGTATATCTATATATATATGCTCATAGAACTGTGAAATTATGAATGATTTCAGTGTTAGAATGTTGATGCAATGTTTAATAAGAATGAATAGATATATGCTTATAATAGAGGAAACCATGCATGATTTATGTTGATAAATGGATTTGATTATGCATGAGATGAACCAATTCAGACTTCCAGTCCCTCCTCGAGAGTTTGTTTCCCTTTGTTAGTTTCCAAGAATGCCCTGGATTAGATCTCTTCATAGAGATTCCCTTCTTAGAAAGGTTCACCAAGAACCCAGAAAAAGGGCTCAAACGCGCAAGTCTTAATAACCCTGTACGAAGAGGAATGACCCTCTTAATATTTTGAAGTAGCAGTGTAGGGATCAGTAAAGAATCGACGGATGAAATCCTGTCGGAAGACCCCTGGTCATTCACGACCATCAGATCGACGGAAGTAGTAGGAGAGTTATATCCCTTGCTCCTTTTCCCTCTATCTTTGTGAATAGCGAGGAAATCGGGATCGTAGATCCCAAGACCCAGGAGAACATTTGGACGATGGATCTTTCCACATCCACGAAGTAGTGGAGGAATGCACAAGGTGGGACAATCTGAGCTGTTGGATCTCATCAGAAATCTCGTCGACCGTTGGATCGGGTTAAGATGCTCAGAGTTTAGTCTCTAGAGTGTGCACAGAAAGAACGGATCTAGACGTTTAGATCTGGGTTTGTTTCCCCGTCAGTCGTCAAATCGGACAGGTAAGTGCCTTTTGGGTTGGTGTTTGACGAAGCTCGAGAGTTCATCTGGACCGTCCATCCCTTTAGGACAGGTGTCAAAGATCCGGAGAGAGTCTGGATATTAGCCATCGGCATATCGGAGATCCTGAGGTCGAGGGAATCGGGTCACTATAAGTCGTGAACCCCGAGATTTCATCTGGACCATCCATCCATTTAGGACCCGTGTCAGAAACCCATAGAGAGTCGGGATGTTTGGCATCGAGAAATCGGAGTTCCTGAGGTCGAAGGATTTGGGACATCACAAGTCTCGAAATCCCGACGAGATCAAAGCCGCCCGTTTGTGGGGATGCGTGGCAGAGATCCAGGCCATCGGGGAAAGTCCCGACGAGGATGTCGCCATCGGAGTTTGGCTCATCGGGATATCGGAGATCCCGGTGACAAGTTATCGGTGCACTTTGGAATCGCGAAACGCAAAACCCCAATGAGTGGGGGCCAGTTGTCCGCACTTCAGAGGGAGGATAGTGCCACCGTGAGGGGCCAGCTGTCAACAAACCGGAGAGTCGGGATTCGAGGAATCAGGAATTCCGTGGACATATGCACTTTGGCATTGAAAACCCCGAAACCCCGATGAGGGACAAGGCTGTGGTCTTGTGAGATAGAGGTCACGTGGATTAAAGACTTAGCCCGGGAGGCTAAGGCAACAGAGGAGCGTATCGCGATTCAGGGATCGATGAACCCAATTGTTGGGACTTCACGAGCATCAAAACCCCGATGGACGTAAGAGATCATTTTGGAGGATCTTCGAGTCTGTGACCGTTATATGTGAAGGTGAGACGTCAACTTATTCCAGGACGTGAATATGCTATAGGGTAAGCGACGAGCAGATCTGGACGGCCAGAGTCCACCCATCCAGATCTACGACTGAGGTTCCATTCTGGAGCCCCCTTACTGTTCTGCCTTTAGCGGTAGGGCGGGGGGGTCCGGAATTGGACGCGCAACTCTCGAACGGTCGAGATTTACTCATCGTGATCAACGGCTTCCAGGTGGATTTCAGACCCCCCTTGCCATTATGCCTTTAACGGGGGGGGGTTCGGAATAGTGTGGCGTGAGAAGTGGGTCCCCTCCCTGTCATGATGTCCACCGTGTCGCATTCCCCTTGCCACCTATATACCACCTAACCACGCAACGGGCGTTTCTCATTTGTTGTTCTCTACCCCTGTTGGGGTTTATTCCTATTGGCCATTCGCTGACCCTGTGGGAATTCATCCCTATGGGACGCACGTTAGCCTTGGCAGGCTTTGGTGATTGTAGAGTCTAATGTTTGGACCTTACTACAGTGCCGGAGCGCAAAACACAAATAGGCACTACGTTCAAACTGAACCGCGATCATGGCCCGCGATCACCTGAGAATGGGGAAGAAAAGAGAAAGAGCCAGTTTACGTTGGATCTCCGTGGTTATTTAGGAGCTTGAGTCTGACAGAGGACCGGAAAAATTTGATTTAGGTAGTGGGTATGTTACAAAGCCAAACATCAAAGGTACATTCAAAGGAAAGAATATTGGTACATCTAAGATTAAATGATTTAGTTGTAATAAGTTGGGTCATTTTGCTAAAGATTGTTGTTTTATAAAGAAATATCCTAGGAAAGGTAAACATCATGCCTCAACTATTGAGGATGATGAATCCAAAAGAAATCAGAAAATTCCTTCTAATGAGAAAGAAAAAAGGAAAGAATATTATTTGGTTTCTTCTTTATCCAGTTCAGTTTCCATGGGGCCAAAAACTTGGTTAGTAGACAATGGCGCATCAAAGCACATGACAGGGTGCAAGGAGATCCTCTCAAATTTTGAGACAAAATCTTTTGAAGAGCAGGTCGATCTTGGGGATGAAAAATGTTACAAGATAGAGGGAGTAGGCTCTATCTCCTTCAAATTGGAATCTGGGGCTAGACTTCATGTTGATGAAGTATTATATGTTCCAGGGATCAAGAAGAATCTACTATCAGTTGCAACCCTTGAGGACAAGGGATATTGGGTGATCTTCATGGACAGGAAGGCACTACTATGGGCTAAAGGTATCCACTTAAGTACATCAGAACCCATTGGAACTCACAGTAGAGGACTGTACGTCATGTCAGGACAGTCAATTCAAGCATTGGTTCATGATGCGACTAGCTCCAGCAAGTTGTGGCACATAATACTTGGACATATTCATTACAAAGCTCTTCTAGATCTATAGAACCTGGTATGTGGCATGCCCTCTATTTCTCTTATTAAAAATGAAATTTGTAAGGGATGCATGCTAGGTAAAAATATAAAGAAATCATTTCCTAGTAGTGACAACAGAGATCAGGGCATCTTAGATCTGCTTCATTCTGATGTACATGGTCCTATGTCATATCCCTCACATAGTGGTTGTTTGTATTATGTTATTTTTATTGATGATTACTCAAGAAAATGTTGGATATATTTTCTTAAAGCTAAAAGTGACACATTTGATAAATTCAAAGAATATAAAGCCTTTGTTGAAAAGAAGACAGGGAAACATATTAGAATCCTTAGAACAAACAATGGAGGATAATTTGAATCTCTTCAGTTTGAGGATTTCTGCAAGTCAGCAGGAATCAAGAGACAGCTGACCGTGCCATATAACTCTCAGCAAAACGGTGTTGCTGAGAGAAAAAACAAGACTATTTGTGAGGCAATGAAAGCAATGATGCTTGACCAGGATCTGCCAAATTCTTTATGTGCAGAAGCTACCTCCACTATCGTGTATATTAAGAACATGTGTCCACATGCTATTTTGAAAGACAAGACTCCTAAAGAAGTCTTCTTAGGGATCAAACCTGAAGTAGGGCATCTACGGATATTTGGATGTCCTATGTATATTCATGTCGCTAAGGAAAAGAGGACAAAGATGGAACCCTCGAGCAAGAAAGGGGTTTTTGTGGGGTAAAGTGAGAACTCCAAATCTTACAGGATTTATGTACTAGGTCAGAGGAAAATAGAGGTAAGCAGAGATGTGACTTTCCATGAGGAAGCCGCATTTAAGAAATCTAGAGAGATTCAACAGCATTCAGAAGCAGTTCAACCAAATTCACCCTCTTCTGAAAATGAAGAGTCAGATGATCAGAGGGAGGAACCTCATGAAGGGCCAAGTAATGAGCCCCTAGAACCTGCTGAAGTGTTAGAAATAACTCTTGAAGAAAATCCAGCCAAAAGGAAGCTAGGGTGGTTTAAATAAATAGTGCAGGAAGCAGAAATGATAGTTTCTCCGAAAGGAACTTTTAGGGAAAGGAAGAGGCCTCATAGGTTTGGAGGCTATGTTGCATAGATGAGCAACATTAGTGATTATGAACCTTCTTCATTTGAAGAAGAAGATAAATTACAAATATGGAAGGATGCCATTCTTGAGGAATATAGGTCTATTATAAAGAACAATGTTTGGGACATTGTGCCAAGGACAAAAGTCAAATCAGTGGTTTCTTCCAAATGGATCTATAAGATCAAACATGCAGCTGATGGAAGTGTGGAAAATTTCAAAGTAAGATTTGTAGCCAGAGGCTTCACTCAGAAAAAAGGAATCGACTACGAAGAGACTTTTTCTCCTGTAGCCAAGTATACCTCCATTCGAGCTATTATTTCTTTAGCTTCTATACTTGGTTGGAAACTACATCAAATGGATGTAAAAACAACATTCTTGAATGGAAATATTGAACAAGAGGTCTTTGTGGAACAACCATATGGTTTTATACTGCATAACAAAGGCACTCATGTATGCAAGCTAAGGAAGGCCTTGTATGGTCTTAAGCAAGCTCCCAGAGTTTGGTATGACATGATTCATGGCTTTCTTAAAATCCTGGGCTTTTAGAAAAGTGATGCTAATGCAAATCCATACTTCAAGGTAAGAGGTAACCAACCTATTATACTAATCATGTATGTTGATGATCTCTTTCTAACAGGAAATGAAGGGCTAATAGCCTGGTGTAAGAGGGAGCTAACCTAAGAATTCGAGATGAAAGACTTAGGCTTGATGCATTACTTCCTAGGATTGGAAGTGTGGAAATTACAGGGTGAGATATTTCTGGCACAAGGAAAATACACAGTGGATGTACTAAAGAGGTTTGGTATGATGGATTGCAAATCCATGTCTACTCCGATGGTTACCAACCTGAAGAAGATGCATGATTCTGATACAGGTTCAGATTTGGTGGATCCCACCATGTATAGGTAACTGATTGGATCATTGATGTACATGATCCACACTAGGCCAGATATATGCTATGAAGTGATTGCAATGAGTCAATTCATGAATGAACCGAGACAGAGACACTGGGTGGCAGCAAAGCACATCTTGAGATATCTTAGAGGGACCATTACTTATGGTCTGAGATATACATCCAGTGGTGATTTATTTCTGCATGGGTATGCAGATGCTGACTGGGTAGGCAACCCAGTGGATCGGAAGAGAACTTCTGAATACTGTTTTAGTTTAGGATCCACTATGATCTCTTGGTCAAGCCGAAATATGGGATCCATTGCACAGAGTACAACAAAGGTTGAGTACATTTCAACAAGTGATGCTAGCAAGGAAGCAGTATGGCTCAAAAAATTGGTTTCTGGGTTGTTTGGTGACAAGCTCGAGACAACGGTGGTTCACTATGATAATCAAAGTTGCATAAAATTGACAGAGAACTTGGTATTTCACGATAGGTCAAAACATATTGACATGAGGTACCACTACATCCGAGACTTGGTCCAGAGAAAAATTGTAAAGTTACAGTACATATAGCCACGAGCGAGAAGGTAGCTAATATCCTGACCAAGCCTCTCACCTCGAGACAATTTGTGCAGCTGAGAGGCAAGCTTGGTGTGGATAAGAATGACTCCCTCCCTGAGAGGGAGTGTTAAATTTGGCAGCATCGAAAGTCATTCTCCAATGAGAGGCCATATGGGCCACCCTGAGGCTAGCCAGGGAGATTTAGAGAATCAACCAGTATTGTGAGGTATTGACAAAAGCTAAGAGGAACAAACAACCTCTGTGAGTCAAACCAAAAGTCAGGAAAAACGAGATGCTATGTGAGTCTAATGAAAAAGTCAGGGGGAATTTACAACCTCTGTGAGCATAGACAGTCTAGTGCAAAAGTTAGGGGGAACATACAACCTCTGTGAGCATAGACAGACTAGTGAAAACATCAAGGGGAATATACAAACTCTGTGAGCCTAGTCAAACCTTGTGAGCCATGAGAAAAAGTCAAGGTATCTAGCAAAAGTTAGGTTGAATGTAAAATTCCTATGAGCTAGAAACAAATGATATTCCTAATATTGCAAATGATGTATTTGTATTGATCTAGTGCATTGGCACGTGTAAACATTATGCACCATGAAGAGAATTTCGAATTGCCTTGTCAAGAGTTGTAACTAAAGTCTTGAGTCTAGTTCTATGTTAGAACTAAAGTGTAATGTTGAGTTGCAACTAAAGTCTTGAGTCTAGTTCTATTTTTAGTAATGTTGAGTTGCAACTAAAGTATTGAGTCTAGAACTAAAGTGTAATGTTGAGTTGCAACTAAATTCTTGAGTCTAGAACTAAAGTGTAATGTTGAGTTGCAACTAAAGTCTTGAGTCTAGTTCTATCTTAGAACTAAAGTGTAATGTTGAGTTGCAACTAAAGTTTTAAGTCTAGTTCTAAGTTCGAACTAAATCATGTCAGTCTCAAGTCTAGTTCTAAGTTCGAACTAAAGTGTAATGCTGAGTTGTAACCAATCTCAAGTATAGTTCTAAAGTTCGAACTAAAGTGTAATGATGAGTTGTAACCAATCTCAAGTCTACTTCTAAGTTTGAACTAAAGTATGAAGCTGAGTTATGACTAATGGATTCTATTTCGAGCTTCCCCTCTTCCCATCTTCAAGCTATATAAGAAGAGGTTGAATCCTCTCTTCAACACAGTTTTTGCAAGACAATTTTTAAATAGAGTTTTCATATGCAGGTTGAGGGTGAAGAGTAATAGAGGAGCACATCAGTGATAAAGAGGAAGCATTTCAAAGGTGTATTTCAGTAAGGTCTTGTAAGTCTTTGTCAGGTCAGAGTCATCTTGACAAGCTCTTTGAGAGAAGTACATTCATGGTGGATATTTGTAAGAGATCTTACATTATTAATGCAATAAAGGAATATTGTTTGCTGGGGTTTTTCTCCCTGTACGGGGTTTCCCCAGGGTATATGTGTTATTGATATGCACATTTAATTATCTACATAATTATTTCTATTCGATTATGATTTGAAATTGTTGAAGTGTATTAAGATGGAATCGAAGTATTGAAGAAAATAAAATAATTAATCTGCATAAGAAATCAAGCTCATAATTTAACAGATTGAAGCGCTGACAGTATTTGGGGATGTTGAGTTGATTCTTCATCAAGTCAGAAATCACTATAAGGCTAAGCACTCCAGGTTAAGGGCCCAAAGAAATGAAGTATGGGATATGATTGACAGTTTCTTTTTGGCTTTCAATATCTTATTTGTTCCAAGGGAGGAGAACTCTATGGAGGATTCCTTGGCGGTCTCAGCAAGCAATTTCATGGTCCCCTTGCCCCCGAAACTTGGGTACGAGGTAGAAATAAAATACATGCCCTCTATCCTCGACAATGTTAAGCATTGGAAGGTCTTTGAGGATGATCTAGAGATTAAAAATTTTCTTGAGACTGTGTGTGAATTTTTTGATATGCATATTGACCAGGATCAAGATTCTGAAGAAATCCCTCGTACTGATGTTTTTCTCAATAAGATTGCTAACCACCATATTTTTCAGTTGCCTAGAAACCATATTCCAAAGGGTCTTATCCCTTTGGAGAGACTGTTTGACAAAAATGATGTTGTTGTAAAGGTTGAAGGATCAACTAAATCAGTTGATGGAATTGAGTGTAACCTAGGAATAGAGAAGGATCCCATGTTTTTCAAGCTATCTAGCGGGCTATCGAAGGAGAAGAAGGCTGATTATGTCAATATTTTGAGAAAGTTCACTGATGTTTTTTCTTGGAAGTATGAAGACCTAAGGACATATGACACAAACATCATGGAGCGCAAAATCCCTTTGAAAGAAGAGGCCAAACCTTTCAGGAAGAAACTCATACAGATAAACCCCATGTTGCTACCTATTATGGAAAGGGAAGTAAAGAAGTTGTTAGATGCCCAGATCATTACCCCCTTGAGATATTCAGAGTGGGTGGCTAATTTGGTGCCTTTGAGGAAAAAGAATGGAGAAATTAGGTTATGTGTCGACTTCATAAATTTGAACAGGAGCTCCAAAAAGGACAACTACCCCTTGCCAAAGATGGAGCATATTCTATAGAGGGTGACTGGTTCATCCAGGATTTATATGATTGATGGCTTCTCTATCTACAATAAGATCTTTGTCTTTCCTAAAGATAGAGAAAAGATGACCTTCACTACTCCTTGGGGCACATTCATGTATGCCAAAATTCCCTTTGGATTGATGAACGCAGGAGAAACCTCCCAGTGAGCCATGGACATTGCCTTCATCAAAGAAAGGGACAAATTTGTAGTCATCTATTTGGATGAAATTACATTTTTCTCCAAGTCTGATAAAGAGAATTTCCACCATCTAGAGAAAGTATTCTTGAAATCTAGGAGGTTTGTTCTATTCCTCAATCCCAATAAATCCTTATTTTCTATGGAAGAGGGTAAATTACTGGGGCATATTGTGTCATCAGATGGAGTAAAAATCGATCCAAGCAGAGTAGAGGCCATCCAAGCCTTATATTTTCCCAAATCTAAGAAAGAGGTTTAGTCCTTCTTCGGTAAAATCAACTTTCTGAGGAGGTTCATCTCCAATTTTGTTGAGTTGGTTAAGAAAATTACAAGCATGCTTAAAAAGGGGAATGAAGTAAAGTGGAATGTTGAGTCCAGAAATTATTTTGACTAGATTAAGAAGGCTTTGACTGAAGCACCTGTGCTTGTCAGTCCTGACTATTCTAAAGGGTTCTTGATATTTTCTTTTGCTTCGTCTAATATAGTGGTTGTTTTTCTATTACAGATAAATTCAGAGGGATTAGAACAACCTATTTCCTTTTTCAGTAGAGCTCTAAGGCAAACAGAGGTGAGATATGATATAATGGAGAAGAAGATGTATGATTTGGTCAAAACCCTCAAGGCTTTCAGAATCTATGTCTTACATTTGAAGGTCACTGCATATGTTCCCTCAGCCTCAATAAAGGAGATATTGATCTAGCCTAATTTAGATGGGAAAAGGAGTAAGTGGGTTGCCAAAATCTTGGAGTTTGACATTGAGATAAAACACACCAAATTGGTAAAGGGACAAGGTTTAGATAGGTTGTTGGTTGAATCAAACTACAAAGCATTGGGGGTTAATATCATGAATACACACTCATAAAATAGGCAAACTGAAATTGTTGATGAAGACTCTCATGTCATTCTCAACTTAGCAGAATGCACCTGTTACAAAGACATCATATACTTCTTACATAAGTTGAGACCTCCTGATGATTTGGATAAGAATGAGGTGAGATATTTGAAGCTCAAAGAAATCAAATATTGCATTATTGATCAGGTTTTATACTGGAAGGATCCTCTGGGAGTCCTGTTGAGATGTCTCGACCTGCAAGAAGCTCATATAACTATGACAAATTTTCATAATAGCTCATGTGGGGGGCATCATTTTTGGAGGACCACAACTTATAAAATCCTCAGAGCTTATAAAATAAAGCAATCCTTTGACAAGAGTGCAAGTAAGAAATATTTATAGCTGGGAGATATGGTGCTCAAGTAGGATGCTCCCAAACAAGACAAAGTAAAACATGGTAAAGTTGAGGCCTTGTGGTTTGGCCCCTTAGATTTTGTAGGTATTTCTGAACAACACCTACAACTTGAAGAACTTGGAGGGTTCCGACATTTTTGGTGGCTCTGTCAATGGACAATTTCTATAAAAAACAATTATTTGAACTCGCAGCCAACGTTCCACCATTGTAAATATAGTTCCTATTTTATTTTTATTTTTCTTTGAATAATAGACTCCATAAACCAAAGCTTAGGCACTGAAGCTACGCATTCTTGGAAGCTCGCAGGGAGCATGCCATCCCTTGTGGAGCCAAATTTTATCACATAAGGTTGTCAAGGATCATAGGTGTGTGTCGATATACCCAAGTCTGTGTCCTTGCCCTATTTTTCTCTCTTTCGCATGCCATGTCTTTAGTTTTTCCCTTTCAGTCAACAAAGTTGTTTTTTGTTTTCCCTTTCTGTTTAAGCACTCGTCTCCTTTGCCTCTGTCATTGATCCTTATGTCTTCCCAAGCCCCTAGCTAGTCGTCTAAGTCTTCATTATCATAGTCCACAACACTTAGAGCGATTTGTTCCAGACTCGAATCAAGCAAACAGGCAAGTCCAACTTCCAATGGCTAGGATTCCAGGAGGAGTTCAAATCGACGGTTCGTGGGTGTTCAGAATCCGAAAGTTGCTCGAAGTTTAGTGCTGGGGGTAAAGCTCGAGATCAAAGGTCGAGAAAAGTTTTGATATGGGCTATAGATCTCATTGGGAGAGATCAACAATGGAAAATAATCATGGGGATCAGGAGTTCGAAGTGTTGTTAAAGTTGTTCGGCAAAGATTGTGAAGTCCCAATTCATGAAGAGGAGATCTGGACCGTCAGATTGCAGAAGGCCATGGGCCGTTGATCTGACACTGGCAAAGTTTAGAAATCAGGAGAATAGGAAGAGGCTCGCATTAAATCACCCGAAACATGAGGTCATGAAGCACCTTTGGGGTAAGCGCCAGGTCATGGCTTGAGGTCGCATGCAGAAAAGTGCAGTGGAAAGAAATGGCGCCTGAAGATTTGGAAGCGTGAAGGTGGGTGAAAATTTCACGAGTTCTGCGCCAAAGACCGAAATGCCGATGTTAGTTGCAAAAGGAGACCATCATGGTTTCTAGGTGCCGGATTGACTTGAAGAGCCACCAATGTCCCATGGAAGCTCCCCGAGCATTCAAACCTCATCTTGATCCCGATGAAAGTAGTTAATGAAAGCGAGGATGGTGGTCGAAACCTCGTTTCACCCCATGAATGGAAAGCATGAAAGTACTGGCCTTGGAGGCAAACTGACAACCCAAAGTTCCCCTATGGATGAATCTCCCTGCAAAGCCCATACCAAGTTGGGATCACCTCTGACAGAAGGAATGTATGCTTAGTCTGACAGAGAAGACGCATACGAAAAGCCTTGAATGTAGGGGCCCTATCGTGCTCCTGGTAGTTGTAGACAGTTCTGAGTATAAGTAGATAGTTTTGATATCTTGTTAGGGTCGTCAACTGGTTGAGTAGAGCTCCCAATTTTGTAATGTTTTGAAGATAGAATTGTTCTCTGGTTATGTATCAAATATGAGACTTTCATGTTGATTAAGTCAATTTCTTTTCATCTCTCTGTAAAAAATGTGCTAAAACACTCGGGCATGCAGGATCCGGTTGAGGATTGGTATGCTGTTGTAATGTAAGTTTGATTATAGTGGCATCGTGGCCATTTTTAGTCAGCTCCCTTGTTATCGTTTTCTCTCTTACATTGAATGGCTCGGGCATGGAGGATCCAATCGAGTTGTTGCAAATGCATTGTGATGTAGGTTTGATCATTGTGTTGTTGTGACTGTGTTGTTTGGACATATTTGAGTGTCTGAAGCTTGAGTCCAAGAACATTCTTGTGCCTGAGTTTTTCTTTTCCAAGATGCTTGAAATCTTGATGCCCATAGTAGTCTTGTTCACATTTCTCACTAAGTCTTACTTCTTCTCACACTTAAACTCAATTCACTGACTAAAGTTAATGTGGCCCTCACTTCCCTGCGCTTCGTTTCCAGTTCTATGTTGAACATCATTCATATTTTGAGTTTTGTCCATTGACCTCCACTCATATCAAACCAACATCCACCAAAAACTCCGATGGGTACTAGGCTTATCCTCCTGCAATCTGAGGGTGAATCTTAGTGCTAACACGAATATGGCCCATTCATCTAGTACCCCATTGATTGATGAGGGTGGTCGTGATCATCCTTCTCCACATCCTCTTCATCCTCCTTCAACTCACCCAGATCATGAGGAGGCAACACATATTCCTCATCCTCCTCTTTCACCTCACCTAGATGAGGAGGCAAGACCTATTCATCATCCATCATCTTCCACTACAAACCAGGCCTCCACTACTATTGTATATATGTAGATTATGCCATCGGCTGGACTAGATATGTTATAGCAGTTATTTGAATTTTCCATGATATATATAAATATATATACATAGTGTTTTTTTTCTAGTGATCATGTTGATGATGTACTTAATTTATATGTTGATGTTGATGTGTATATTGTTAGGTCATGTTAGATTTTGCTGATAAATGTGCTTGATAGATGTGTATGTTAAATGATGCATGTTAGATGCGTCTAATGATGACATGATCACAATGATAATGCCCTGTTAAATTATTAGATATGTGTGTTAGCTAATTAATGACAATTATATGTGTGTGTGTGCTAGAGGTATATATAATTAGATGATGTTAGCTAACGAATATAAATGTGTATTTTAGATGTTGTTTATGTTTTTTATAAGATGGTTATCATCATCATTTTTATTTTTATAAATTACGATTGAAACTATAATTTCATAGATAGTTCATTATACATATTCATTCTAACAAATTTTTTATTATCAAAAAATAAATTACATATGAATAAATATTATTTTCCATTGTACTAATTACTCTTTTTGAATAGACTCTTCTACACTACAAATTGTTATTATAAAAAAGTTATGATCTCCAATGATAAGCATTCTATTGGCTTTAAAATTTTATGGATGCAAATCTTCCTATTGTTATTTTTTTCATTATTTCGTAAGTTGATTGCTATCAAATTTTAAAATAATACTTCATTAATTGTGGTTTTACTCAACATTGGGGGCATAATTTTATAAATATTTTCAAAAGCAACGATAAAAGTATGTAAACTAACAAACACTACTTTAGTTAAAAACCAAATTATCACAAAATCATGTTATAAATTTAAGTTTTTAATTGTAAACCACATTTTTTGTTAATCTTACTTTTAAATATCCAAAATAAATGAACATAAACTCATATTTTGAATCATCATGTTAACATATCCAAAAACATGTTGTACTATTAAACATGCATATCAACCGTGTCATTACATCTAATTATATCAACATAAAAAGTAGAATTTCATATCCCATTAAAAGTTCAACTGGACATTTAACATTTTTCAGGATTTCACAATTGGAAATACTTAAAGAAGATGAAACTTTTTAAATATATGCAATGACATATAAATATGTTCAAATAATAATTGTTCCATGCAATCACAAATAATTTGAAAGACAAACACATTACGCATCAAACTAACTGTTAACCAACTAAAATTGTTCCAAGATTTGTTATAATTAACTTAACATTTCCTCTGTCAGAAGATGAATAAAAAATATATAATTAGCGAAATAAAGAATATAACAAAAAGATACAACAACAATATTAAAGATAGGATAAAACATGTACATATCAATCTTTGTTATCATCACCCTCATTATCTTCCTCTCTTGGAATGATAACATTGTTACACTAAAAAATATGTTTTGATCTAGGTTTGTGTCTTAATACAAACCACCAATCCCTATCCAACACATATGGGTAAAAAAACACTTGCTTACAGTGTTTTGGGAAACAATAAGGCTCCTTAGCTTCATCCCACATCTTTTTAAAGTTGATACATATCATCCCATTATCACAATCTTCCTTTACATTATTCCAATCAAAGGTGTCTCACCACTTGCACCTAAAAATAACACATTGGAAAGAAGAGAAGTCCACTCGAATGTTCTCTAACATCTTTCTGATCTAACCTAAATTCCCATGTATGGTGTTTTGATCATCGTAGATAAAACGAATAGATTGGTAGAAATCGATTTCCACTCCACATTCTTGTGTCATGTGTCCATCATCGACATCCTCTATGTGAAAATGATGTCCATATTCCCACATAGATGGGAACAAATGCACCTATAAAATTATGAACAAATCACAGTGTCAATATGTGTCTAATAACCTAATCATTAAAATATAAAATAATATAGATGTACTTAAAATTCAAATTTGCATTACGAAGTTAAAAATTACGTACACAAAAATATTATTACTGATTTGCTACAACCAATCCCTATGTTTAGTGCATCCTCTTCTTCATGCAGGTAATGATGAGATGCACCATATTTATATCTGAAATGTTCAAAAAACCAACTGTTGGGGCATATCATTGGCACATTTTCTTTTAAATGATCATGATAAGGCATGCTTCTATCATTCAATTGTCTAAATTATTTCCTGACACTTTCTCATTTCCTCCTCTTTTGTTCGTATAATGTGACCCACAACTGTGTTGCCTACGAATTGTAAAGAATGAATTTATTGATGGCATCAATTTCTGAATTCATTGATGTATTCATGAAATCAAACCAACATATAGTACATATGAGATCATGAAAATATACATTATGAAGTTTAGTGTGAATAGTTACTGTGTAGATATTTGACAAATGATAAGTCACTTACTATTTATCAAGTGGATTTTTCCATTCGTTTAGATAAGCTCCCATTCTCTTTTGTCTGCATCCCTTTCACCGTCCCAAATCACTACACCTGGTGTATTGTCGATCTGCTTGATATACTCACTAGCATGAAAGAAAGACTCATATGATATGTACCCCTCTACCATAGACCCCTCAAGTTTTTCCCTTTGATGAACAAATCCTTTCAATTTGTTCATGTATCTCTCTTAAAAATACATACAACGACAAGAGACCATATTGAATAATTCAACCTAATATACTAGGTGAATTAGGATATGAACCTACAATTTCATGAAACTTGGCGATAGTTCCTTCTAAAACATAATAAAAATCTCATCTATCTCTTGACGCCACCATGGAATGATAACCATATGAATATCCTTTGATGTGATGCAACTTACAAATGCATATAATTTAGATATGGAATGCCTTAGGTCATGGGGGAAGTCATGGTTCAAACACCCACACACGAGCAATGGATAATGACACTACAAAGTAAACACATAAAAATAAAAATTACAAATGATAAAATCATATTTTTGACATACGTCGTACCTTTAGAAGGTTTAAATGACCATTTGATTTCAACCCCGACAAATGGCCTTGACGCACAATGAAGCAACTTCATAGGGAAGACCCATATAAAGAAGGTACATTCACACCCAATATAACTTCCTTTTCCAAAGAAAGATCTTGTTTCTTCAAAATCCATGGGACATCACTTTCTTTGAAAGACTAAGAGGGACCGACCTCTCCTCTACTTTCTTGTCTTGGCCAATGTTTCTTTTTATTTTTTGAAGAAATAATATCTCTTCTCACATCCAATGTGTCACTTTATTTCGATGATATGTGCCTCCATAAATAAGATGAAACATTTTTAAATATATTCATGGGTGATCCAGATTATTTTCGACACGAAATGAGAGCGGAGATATAATAAAGAAATGCAGAGAGATATTGCAGATATTCAATAATATAATAGAAATGTATTAGAGATGCAACCATAAACAAAAATATACAGTAATAAACGATTTCTATTATTGAAAGAAATGTATAGAGACTGTAAAAATACAGAGTGAAAGACTCTTTAGAATGGTGGTAGCTTATCTCTAAGAAGAGATGTGACGACTACTCGCATTCACAAGAAGATGATTACAATGAGGCTCTGAAGGCATTTTTACAATAAACAGGAATGCCAAAAATCCTAGACATCCAAAAACCTAACCCTAGGATATGAAGCGCCAAAAGTCATGTGGGCCCTGTTTGGGTAAGTTAGTGCATTAACTTCATGAGGTCGTAACTTTTGCATACGATCTCCATTTTTGGCATATGATAGCCCCTTGGAATGGTATCATTGAGGAGATTCATTTTGGGGCCTCAATCATGTCATAGGATATCATAGAGAATCTTGATCCCGAAAAACCTTCATTTAGGCCCTCAAAATGGCCCCAAAAGTTAAAAACTGCTAAAAATAGTAAATTGCCAAAATTGTCAGAAAATTGTTTTGTGCCAGTCAAAAAAGGTGGGTGGCCACCAATATACACCTGGATCAATCCTCCATCCTTAGGAAGAAATGGCCTCCATTTCGTTGATTTCTTGGGGGAGAGGGAAAAGCGTTTGTTGAATCTACATCTTGGTGAGCTGCTTGCTTTGTTGGAGACATCGCGTTGCTCAGTTTGTGGAAGTCTGTCACAAACCTATCGGGGCTAAGGCTGTTCAACAAGTCGAGATACATGAGAGAATGGTGTGCAGAAGGAATCTTTGCGCTTTGTTGCAGCCTTGTCGACTTGATTTTGTTGGATATAAGGTGCTTGGGGCAAGGCTGTAGTGGTTGCAGTGTCCTTTTGTTCTCCTTTTGAACAGATTGTGAAGAAGTTGAAGTTTGAAATATGAGATACTACCTTGCGACACTTTTTAGGTGGAACAGTAGTCGGAACTCTCTCTGGTATTCTGTAGAGATGACCCCCCAAAGTAACAATGACACTACGGGGTCAAGACTCATAAACAACATGGCGTCTCCACATATATGGTTGGCCCAAGAGCACATCACAGACATCCAGTGGGGCAACATCACATAATACCTCATCCTTGAAGTGTTGGATGTCATATGATAATTGACATTGTTGGCTGACATGGAGATTTTGTCCTTGGCGAAGCCACCCAATGTTTTATGGTTGTGGGTGTGGTGTTGTCGACAATCCCAACTATTTGACGACCTCTGCTGAGATGAGGTTCTTTTGGCTTCTGCTATCAACAATAAAATGCAGTGGGGCCCCCTTCACCCACATCTGTGAATGAAAAAGGCGCCCCCCCTCTTCAAGATATGTTGGTTCTTCTGGTTGAATATTTGTGGTCATGACAATAGCAGTGGGGTCTGTGTCAATGATCTATCCTTTACCAGTATTTTTAGAATCAGATTCTGAATCAGGGTTCGGCTCCTTGTCTTTGATCTCGACCACCAATGAATTTTTTTAGTGACATTCATCGGTGTTGTGCCAGGTGATTTTGTGGAAATCACACCATTTTCCAGTGTCCTTCTTTGTCTTCCCGTGATCCTTCTTTTCCTGTGGCTTGAACTGGTTTTCAGGAGACTGTTTGTTAGGGTTGTCTTTATCAAACTTTGGTTGTTGCGGATTTGCAGGCCCGAACTCATGTTTGTTCTGGTGCTTAAATTTCTTCTCAATTTTAACAACATATCGTTAAGTAGCATTGAGTGATGAGATGGCCAAAAAATCCATTTCAGTTTGGATGTATCTGTGTAGAGCCCCATGGTATTTCAGAACCAAATGTCATTTAGAGTCTTTGATACCCAGCTTGGTGCACAAGGTATGGAAGGTATTTGTGAACTCTAGAAATTATTGGCCCCTTTGTTGCCGCAGTGTGGTCCATCTCATGTACTAGTCCTCATAGTTGCCAACAGGGTAATACTATTCCTTTACCACATCTACAAAAAAATCCCAAGTGGGATCGGCCCCATATATTCCAGACTCCTTTGTGGAACTCTTCTCCCAGTAAGTTTCCCACCAATGTTTGACATGGGGGAGAGATTTAAGGGGTGCAAAGGTGATATTTTCTCTGTCGAAAAAATTGTGAATAGATAAATAACCTTCTAGCAGGTTTAACCATTTATCTAGGGCATCCACATCTATTTGACCTTCAAATATAGGAATATCAAAATTGACATGTACCTTAAAAGGTGATGTGCCTCCAAATTGGTCACTTAATGAAGATGTGTCTGATGCTATCCGGAGGCGTTGAAGGATGTGGGAAAAATTCTCCATCATTTCGTCCCTATGTCGCATGAGAGCTTGCTCAAGTAACAGACTTATAGGATCGTCTGCTCCATCGTTTTTATTTTCTTCTACCATTGAGGGTTTCCTGGGTGTGCGAGAGAGATTTTGCTCAAGAGAGACAAACTCGAAACCCAACTTTCTATACTTGGACCTCATCAAGGACATGCACTGAAAAAAATGATCAAGAACAACCTGCTCTGATACCACTGATCCAGATTATTTTCGGCACGAAATGAGAGCGGAGATATAATAAAAAAATGTAGAGAGATATTGCAGATATTCAATAATATAATAGAAATTTATCAGAGATGAAACCATAAACACATATATACAGTAATACATTATTTCTATTAATGAAATAAATGTACAGAGACTAAAAATATAGAGTGAAAGACTCGCTAGAATGGTGGCAACTTATCTCTGAGAAGAGATGTGACGTCTACTCACATTCACAAAAAGATGATTATAATGAGGCTCTAAAGGCCTTTTTAACAATAAAAAGGAATGCCAAAAATACTAGACACCCAAAAACCTAACCCTAGGAGATGAAGCGCCAAAAGTCATGTGGGCCCCATTTGGGTAAGTTAGTGCATTAACCTCCTGGGGTCGTAACGTTTTCATACAATCTTCGTTTTTGGCGTATGATAACCCCTTGGAAAGGTATCGTCGAGGAGATTCATTTTGGGGCCTCAATAATGCCATATTCTATCATTGAGAATCTCGATCCTGAAAAACCTTCATTAGGGCCCTCAAGATGGCCCCGGAAGTTAAAAACTGTTAAAAATAGTAAATTGCCAAAATTGCCAGAAAAATGTTTTGGACTAGTCGGAAAAGGTGGGTGGCCACTGATATCCAACTGGATCAATGGTATATAGTAAGTGGGAAATATTAAGATGCTCCCAATAGGGGAAATCATAAAATATATATTTCCTTTTCATCCCATTAGGAAATTTATCAACATAGGTGTCAAATAATTCTTTATCATTGAACATAGGCTCCCCATTTGAATCAAACAATTCTGTAATATCCTTCGTTTTCTCTCTCTCATATGATCTAATCCATTCTGTTGGTGTCATCATTGCAGGCCTTTGGGTTCTCTCTGGTTTACCATTGAAAGCGGATGTTTCTCTTCTATAAGGGTTATCGTCTGGGAGGAATACCCTCGAGTAGTTGTACATTGGATTTTGTAGGTGGTTGGACCACCTATCCTTCAGAGAACATCCACAACATTTACATCCATGATAGGATTTAATTAGAAGACCTTCAAAATTATTGTATACATAACACATTTGTTCGACAACACAGGTATTCCAACAGAGGACGAACACCTTCAATAACCACTCACATAACCAGATCAAAGATCAACACACCGATGTTTTCACGTGGTAAAACCCCTGTGGGGAAACATCCACGGCCCCAACCAACACGACCACTTGGAGAAGTTTATTAATGCAAAGAAAAAGATTATAGAGAGATTTTACAAGAGAGTTTCTCACAATCAATCATCGACAAATGACCCTCCATGCTCTTTAAATAGAGATCATGGACCAATCGGGTGTTAAGCCACAGATCAATGGCCATTAAGATCGAGGAGAGTATGAACCATTGTATCACTCTATGCCGGGAACATATCGTGACCATCAGATTTCCTAACTAAAAATGCATACTAATGTATACTAAAGAAACACACTAAGAAACACACTTTTACATAACGACATATTAGACCAAGTAGATCTTAACTAACTCCTAAGTGTCTAAATATCCTAACATCCCCCCTTAAGAACAACTTGGGATATGATTGAAGGATTTAAAATAGTGACACAATAGGAGAAGGAAGGAGGCATTATAGCCTATTCCCCCTTAATGAAAACTTCCTGAACTCCTAACATAGATCGAAGTTTGGAAAACTTCTCTTATGTAAGAGACTTCGTGAAAATGTCTACAACTTGATCTTCTATAGGGAAAAAGAGCACTTCAATAACTTGATCATGAATTAGCTTTCTAATGAAGTGCATGTGTATCTCGATATGTTTTCTACGCTGATGTTGAACTGGGTCTTTGGCGAGCTTGATGACACTCTGATTGTCACACCAAAGGTTGGTCAGATGCTAGTGCTGGAATCCAAACTCTGAAAGGATCTGTCGAAGCCATAGGGCTTCCTGACTTGCATTTAGTGCTGCTCGATATTTTTCTTATGCTGAAGAAAGTGAAATAGCTTGTTGTTTCTTATAGGCCCAAGTTACAGGTCCTGAACCAAGGATGAAAACATAACCTGTAGTAGACTTCCGATCATCAAGGTCGCCAGCCCAATATGAATCAGTGAAACCAAACAATAAAGGATTCCCCCCTGAACTATAATGTATCTTGAAATGAAATGTACCACAGACATAGCGAAGTATCCTTTTAGTCGCTTTCCAATGGCCTTCATAGGGTGTTTTCATATACTGGGCAACAACACCAACAACAAAGGAAAGATTAGGATGGGTATGAGTCAAGTATAAGAGGCTATCAACTAACTGATGGTACAGGGTGGCATCAACTTCAGGAGAATTACAGGTGGCAATAACCTTGACTCCACACTGGAAGGGAGAAGGGGTTGGCTTACAATCATCCATGTGAAAGAGACGAAGAAGGTCACAAGCATACTTAGACTAGGAAATAAAAATTCCTTGATTGGTTTGCAAAACTTGGAGGCCAAGGAAATAGTGCAAAAATCCTAAGTCGGTCATTTCAAATTTATTCTTAAGGTTGGTTTTCACATGGTTTAAATGTTTTAGGTCACTACTAGTAAGGATAAGGTCATCAACATAAAGGACAAGGATTATGAGATGGATTCCTACTTTCTTGGTATATACATTAGGATCAGAATGGCATCTAGAGAATCCAATGGCAATAAGAAAGTTGTCCATTTTGGCATACCAAGCCCAGGGAGCTTGCTTGAGACCATAAAGAGATTTCTTGAGGTGACAAACAAGGCTAGAGTCATTCTGGACATATCCAGGAGGTTGTTCCATGTAGATTTCTTCTTTCAAATCACCATTCAAGAAGGCAGATTTAACGTCCATCTGATGGACCTCCCATTTATGTGAGGTAGCAAGGGAAAGAACAAGGTGGATGGAATTCATTTTGGCTACAGGGAAAAAGGTTTCATTATAGTCAATTCCTTCAACTTGGGAAAATCCTTTGCCAACTAACTGAGCTTTGTGTCTTTCAACACTTCCATCTGATGCATACTTAGTTTTGTAGACCCATTTGCATATGACAAGTTTTCTTCCTTTTCGAAGAGGTACAATATCCCAAGTATTGTTTGTCATTAAAGAACTATAATCTTCATTCATTGTTGTATCCCGATCTGGATTACCTGAAGCTTCTGCAAATGTCTCTGGATCATGAGTCTTTGAAACTTGAGCCAGAAGAGAAGAGGCTCTCTAGAACTGTGAATGTGTTCGATGTTGATCTGAAGGATCATCGAAAAGATCACCAGTTGTTTCTCGTGTTGAACAGACCCATCTAGGAAGCGGTGGAACTGGTGCTTGTTCAGTTTCAAAGGAATCATCTAAAGTAATGTCAATAGGTAGATGTGGATTATCATCCTCACTTTCATCATTTGAAGAAGAAACCAAAATAGGAACAAAGGAAGGCACAAACACCGAAGATGTCTTGGAAGCCGAAGAAGGCACAACCGCCGAATTAGGCTTGCAGGCCAAGAGATTTTCATCAAATTTAACATCTCTTCTAAGAATAATTTCATTACAATGTGGTTGAAGAAGTCTATAACCTTTGACATCTTCAGAATAACCAACAAATATACACTTCTCACTGTTAGGCTGCAATGATTTCCTTTTCTCATTAGGAATGTGAGCCCATGGTATACTGCCAAATACATAGAAGTGACTTACATCTGGTTTAATTTTAGTCCAAGCTTCTTTCGGTGTTATATTTTTAAGAGCCTTTGTGGGAGTGTGATTGACTATGTAATTTTCATAGTTGATCGCTTCCACCCAATACTTTAGACTTAATCCCTTAGTTGGATCATACAATTTGCCATTTCTTTTAATGTGCAGTTCTTTCGTTCAACAACACCATTTTGTTGTGGTGTATATGGAACAATATGTTGCATTTGGATGCCCTATGTAGTGCAGTAACTTGTAAAATTATTGTTCACATATTCGCCTCCATTATTTGTTCTTAACTTTTGAATTTGATGTCCAGATTGCTTTTCTACAAGAGCCTTGTAGGCCAAAAACTTGTCAAAAACTTTGCTCTTAAGTTTTAAGAAGTAAACCCAAGTACTTCTAGAAAAATCATCAATGAAAGTTAAGAAATACTTGCACCTAGAAAAGGAAGGAGAAGAAAGTGGACCACAGAAAGCACTATGAACAAGCTGTAAAGGGCTCGAGGTGTGCCAAGAGGCACATTTGTCAAAATTGTCCCAATGATGTTTGTCGATAACACAACTGACACAAACACCATATCTGCATGAAACAAGAGGAAGACCAGTCACCATCTATTGATTTCATAGTTGATGCAATGAACGATAGTTTAGATGACCAAATCGCTCTTGCCAAAGTTTGCTCAAGTCATCGCTATGAGCAACAAAAACAGATGAAAAATATGATGACCCAAAATTGTCGAACTTGTACAACCTAGTAATATCATCAGCAATTCCAGTTGCAAGAACATGCTTAGGATATTTTATATCCTTGATTACAACTTGGTGAGGTGAAAACTCGATGGTTTTACCTTCACCTGAATGAGTGATTTGATATATTGATAGAAAGTTACAAGAAAGACTTGGAACACATAATACATCATTGAAATGACCATTATCTACTTGAACTTTTCCAGATCCTACAACACTAAGAGATCTATCATCACCAACAAATATTTTCTTGGTGTTACATTTATTTAGAGCAGAAAATATGGATTTATCCTTATCCATATGATAAGATGCTCCTGAATCAATAACCCACTCATCAGAAGAAGAAGAAGAAGTAGAATTTGAATTGAAGGAGAAACCAGAAGCAGAAAGTGCATGTCCATGACAAGAAGAAGTAGAGTCAATATTGATGTTGTGCTTCTTCATCGTTGCTTCTAAAGCTGCCATCTTCTTGAAACATTTGGACTCATCATGACCATCGTTATCAAAAAAGTTGCAATGTATGTTAGTATTCTTACTTTTATATTTTTCTCGTTTGTCACCAGTGGGAGCTGAAGCTGTCTGAGCAGGTTTGGGACCCTTATGTTGTTTGTTGTTGTAGTGAGGATGTTGCTTCTTGGGATACTTGGGTTTATCTTTCTACTGGGTAACTAAGGCTTTGTTGGAGGGACCTGCAGTGTTGATCACTCCAAATTGTACAAGCTTATCTTCCTCTCGAATCAAAGGAACACAAAAGGACTCAAGAGTGGGTTTTTCATAAGCTTCTTCCCCTAGAGCCTCTCTCATGGCATAAATGGTAGATACAAACACAAAATATGCACTACCTAGCTTAGAAAGAATAAGATAGATGAAACTCTCTTCCTCCATCTTTGTCTTACATTCTTCACATAAAATTTTGAGTGTTTTAAACCTAGATAGATAGTCTCCAAGGCAAGAAAAATCATTTGGAGTCAAGGTCAGTATTTGATTTTCTAACTGTTATGCTCGAATAATATTGAGTTTACCAAACACAGATTCAATCGTGTTCCAAGATTCTTTGGGGTCATCAATATCTTGAAGGTGGTGCCTTAAATCAGGAGAGATGGAAATTCCAATTAGTCCACATGCTTCGTCATTCCTATTATCCCACTTAGCTTTCTTATCAGCATCAATGGGTGATTTTTCCTTTCCCAAGGTAATCCAATACAAGCCTTTACTTCTTAATAAATATTCCATATGAGATTTCCATTGGAAGTAGTTGTTGCTGGTAAGAAAGACAATACTTGTAGAAGCCATATTAAATATGCAGATAATGTGGATTTAAAAACTGAAACTGATGATTTGGATGGAAAGAGCTCGAAAATTTATGCGGTTTTAAAAGAAAACGATACTGAAAACGGACTTCTGATGTTAGAGTTATGCCCTTTTTAAAAAAGGCACAATCGGTAATCACATGACCACGTGATTGTGCAAGTTTCTTTATGAAGTGACCCACTTTTATAAAGAGAAGTGGGGATCACTTTTACAATGAAGTTACTTTATAACAGAAAAGATGCATGCAAAATAAATAATTCTAAAATAAAATATTAAAGCTACTTATAGTGATTCACTTTTATACTTGAAGTGAAATACACTTTACAATTTTAGCATGAACTTTTTCAAAAAAGGTAACAAAAGAGAGACTTGAACTTAAGACCTCTTACTTAATAAGGCAACTTTTAACCAAATGATCTAGCACATATTGTAATGTTCAGAAGGAGGATTGGGGGTGTTTTTGTTGTTGTGGAAGACGGCCTTGGAGAGCATGCTAAAAAAACTCTTTTCACACAAGAAAAAAAATTTATTTCTCGATGACAACAAGGGTTAGATCTCGGTTAGCTTACCCGGAAGATGCACCTTTTCCTATCTGTTTCTGATTTTCCAAGATCGTACAGGTCACGAGCAAAGAGAATATGTAGATCTAAAAGAATAGCAACCTGAAAATAAATAAAACAAAACCAAAATAAAACCAAAATACTACTATGCAAAAATTTAAAAAAATGTGTATTCAAGCTTTATACCTCCAGATCTGACTGTAATGATCGTATCTTGGGCAAACTGAAACCTTTCAAGTGAAACGAAAAGTGTTCCTGAATGAAACGAGTGCTCCTAATGCAATGGAACAGTTCTCTTAGCCTAGAAATGTACGGAAATGACAGAAAGTGGAGATGAGGCAACTCGGCTTCACGATCTCGATCTACAATAGGAGTGGGTCTTCAAATAGGCTCTGATACCATGTTCGACAACACATGTATTCCAATAGAGGATGAACAACTTCAGTAACCACTCACATAACCAGATCAAAGATCAACACACTGATGTTTTCACATGGTAAAACCCCTACGGGAAAACATCCACGACCCCAGCCAACGCGACCACTTGGAGCAGTTTATTAATGCAAAGAAAAAGATTACAGAGAGATTTTACAAGAGATTTTCTCATAATAGATCATCGGAAAATGACCCTCCATGCTCTTTAAATAGATATCATGGACCCATCAGGCATTAAGCCATAGATCAATGGTCGTTAAGATAAAGGAGAGTATGAACCGTCGGATCACTCTATGTCGGGAACATATCATGACTGTCGGATTTCCTAACTACAAATGCATACTAATGCATACTAAATAAACACACTAAGAAACACATGTTTACCTAACGACATATTAGACCAAGTAGATATTAACTAACTCCTAAGTGTCTAAATATCTTAACAACATTAGCATTTAAGAATAGAATGTCAATCACAATGAATTAAATATGCAAATAAATATTGTTACATATATAAACAAAACAATAAACATGTTAATTACAAGAGAAAACTCCTAATCCTGGATAATCATGTGTGGTGTAAGCACATATGCCATACAATGTAAAACTCCTCTATGTTGTAATGGGTCTTGATACATCGTATACATGTATCCCTTTCCATAATTCCTTCAATTCATATACCAATGATTGTAGTTAGACATCCATATTCTTCACTTTTATTTTACCAGGGACTATAAGAGCCAACCTAAGATGTTCATTCTTCATGGAAAACCATGGGGGGGTATTGTTATTGATCACTACTACATGACAAACAAAATAGTTGGTGTTTTGGAGGGGATATGGGTTCACGCCATCCATTTCTATGTTTATTCACAAACTTCGTACTTCATCCTTGAATTGTTTTGGCCATGTATTCTCTATATGCTTCATGGCTATTGAATTTGTTTGGATTCACATAACTCCCGAATCACTTCTGTGTGATGCATGCCATCCCTGCAACATAGCTAATTCTTTGCAATGAAAGAGCCTTTGAATACTTAGGATGATAAGCAAGTGCCTCAATATCTTATGAGTAGGACCATGCGATTTACCATTTTTATTTGATTTATGGTACCTGTGATGCCCACATTTCAAACATATCTCGTTGTCTGCATATTCTCCTCTATATAGAATACAATCATTCAGACATGCATGCTATGATATATACTCAACACCCAACATTTTCAACAATTGATTTTCCTCTTTGTAGCTACCGGGAAAAACATTATCACTAGGAAGAACCTTATATTTGAATATCATGCAGTTAGTGGGAAATAGAGTTAATGTACAAGGTCATTTAATGTTTATAAAATAAACCATTTCTAATGTTGATTGTGTGACAATATTTCAAAAAATTAATATAAGCCACTTGCTAGTCAATTACCTCAATATTGTCGAGAAACATGTGTTTGACATGCCAAACTTTTCTTTCACATTGTACAATAACATTATTGTCCCAAGATGGGTAGACTTTGACCAGGCACTAGGTCCAAAGAGAGGGGTGGTGGAAGAATAATTTAGGCTTTCGAAAATGGTATCATTGATATGAGCATCATCCCCTAGCTCATTGTTCTAGAATGCATCTAACAACATTGTCTCCATGGAATTCGTATCTCATAAGTAATAATCCATACTGAACTCATTTTTATTGTCTCCATTGCCAACTTTTGAAGAACTAATATTGTTGTAGTGATTCCTAATTGGTGAATTTGGACATAGTGAGAATTGAATAGGCGGTTGATTCAACCATTCTTGGTATGCTTCCTCTTTGAGTTGTGCTCTCATTGCATCCTTCTCTCAGGTTGACATTATTGTGGGGTGCAATGAAAGATGGCAGGTAGGTCGCTCATCATCAGAAGAATCTTGGTTTCAAAAATATTGTGCATTGGTACATCAATGATATTAGTAAGAAAAATGAAATAATTTGTTTGTTCAAATTACATTGTACCAAACAATTATTACCATCGTCGAACAAAGCTTGTGGTTAGAATATGGAATGTCACAATTGGTAGGGTAAAGCAGTTGTCCATTTTCATCTATCAACTGCTTGTGGTATGTTACTCTTGATAATATTTTTCGACATTTTTGAACTGGTACTGGAATACATCTGAACTTGATTTTGAATCGGGATCCTGCAAATTTGGATACATTTTTATTTAGATTTACATGGATAAAAAAAAATCAATGAGATAATCGAAACATAAATAAAATAAGTTAAACTTACTCGAGATGGAAATGAAGAACTCTATGATGGAATTTGAACAATATGGAATGGGATGGAATTTGAAGAATTGACCATTTGATCATATAATAAGGTTTTCTCCCCGTATTTCAACAAAATTAGCAATACATTTTCCTGTATATATCCAAAATAAATTTCGAGGACCATACCACAATCTGAGTTTGAATATAGTTTTGAAACCATTTTTTAAGAATAAGGCGACATAAAACGTAAAATGTATACTGAAGTATTGCAAGTCATGTGAATTCATCCTAAAAGATAATTTGAGATGAATATACTATTTTATGTGCAAATAAAAGTTCAAATAACTTTAAAAGCATCCTGGTGTGCTTATAAACCACAAACACAGTGGTGCACATATTAACAATAAGCACCAGTGCATTGAAAAATCAACCACACCGTGTTCCAAAATTTTGTTAATAAAAACCAATTATATGTCGTTGGTGCATCAAATAATATGGACGCACCAATGCATAATGTAATATAGACACATCGATGCATCTTACATAAATTCACCGTCATGTCGAAAAAGTTATAAAAAAAGAACGATTTTTTTTAAACAAATATACAAAGAGTGGGAATTGAATTTTGTAAACTCATTTAAATACTAAAAAACTATTCACTATTTCATTATTTTGCAAAATTGTGCAGGGGAGAGACTTGCAAGAGAGACATACAAAGGAAAACTGTGAAGGAGCAGAATTCTTTGGAACCATAGTATTATTCAAAATATGAGAATTTGAAGGGTATGGTGATTCGCTATAAACCCTTTTCATAAAGTTTTTTTAATATTAAGAAGGTATTCAATATTTTCATTATTTTTCCAAAATTTACAGGAGACAAATTTGGAAGAGATACATATTGGGTAGAACTGTGAATCAGAAGAATACTTTGGAACAACAAAAATATTCATAAAATTATGATTTGAAGGGTATGGTGATTCACTCAAAACCCTACATTCAAAACAAAAAAAAAATCATACTTACCTTAAACCCTTGTTTTTTTGCTTATGTGAATGCAAAATTTCATCCTAGGGTTTAACTCCCTCTATCACTTCAAAATTATAGCTTTTCATTTTAGGTATTTTAGATCTAATGGGTTTGTTTTTCTATATATAAGTGTTTGGAATGTGATGCAAAGGGACCACTTATTACATCAGATCCCAAACACAATCAACTCTCTACCTTTTTTATTTTTTTAAAGGGTTTCTAATTTGACATTTTCTGATTTTCCGGCACACCATATCGATAGAAACGCATCGTTGCATTTATGTATAAGTAACGCATCGATAAAGCCATATTTTTTTCTTTTTAATTTAAAAAATACAGTGAAAAAAAAATATCACCAATATTCTCATCTAAAATATCATCGATGTTCTCATTTAAACAACACAGAAAATGTTGTCATATAATGTTTTAATTTTTTTATATATTTTTTCTCATCGGTGTGTAATTTTTCTATTGTTTTTTTTATGAATGTTTAATTTTTTTCTATGTTTTTGTTTTCTAATGTAGTCACTGTGATGTCTTCTATATATATCGCACTATTGTAATTCACAATATTTTAAAAAAGAAATTAAATTGTTCGGTGCATGTTGTTGTATGGAAAGCCCCGGTGTGTTTTATGTAATAAACACACCAATTCTTTGTATATAAAAGGCGCAACGCTTACAACGATTATTTTCGCTGAAAATTATGTAATTTATTTATAAAATATATTTAATAATTTATGTATTGAATGGTACAGGTTGTATATTGATAACAAATATGAGTGAGAAGAGTTCAAATAAGAAAAGTTATGGTGGACACAATGATGACACATCCGGAAAAACAAAAAAGGTAGGTTCTCTGTAATTTCTATACAAAATTAATATGGTTGAACTATATGTAAGTTAAACTGATATGTATTGGTTAGAGTGTGTCATGCAGGGCCACAAAATGAGGAAGATCAATAAGATTATTTCTGATCTAAGTGCAGAAGAGCGTAAAAGCTTGATGGAAAAATTGTAGAGGGATGAATTATGTGAATGAAAAAATACTATTCAATGTGATTTTTTTTATGAATTTTAATTTTTAATATACTTAGGAATTTATGATTTTATGTTTAATGTTCTACATACACCAACAACAAGAGAAACAAATGTCATCATAAAAAAACAAAATTAATTAATATAGACTATGTAAATGATGATGAATTGGTCCTTAGCTCATCTGGAGTGGTGTTGGAGATTAATCAAAGGGGGGGGGGGGGGC
>ML781254.1:348723-433480 GCA_009831015.1 Picea engelmannii | reverse complement strand
AATATATATATATATATATATATATATATATATATATATATATATATATATATATATATATATATAACAAAGTATTCATTTATTAATATATCAATTTTGTGATATTTAGTTTTCATATACCAATATCAAAATACATTATTGTCATGTTATTTTTCTGGAAAATTATGAAAATCCCAGAGGACCAATGAGCTGATATCTAAAATATGCCAGTAGGAATGTCCAGAAAAGTGTACAAGGAGATGGTCAAAGAATTGGACATAATTGCATCACATGAGGAGCTATCTCAACAAGAACATGCTTCAAATGTATGCAATCATTGAATTTTTCTATTAGGTACAAATAATCAATTATACATTAAACATTAATTTTCAAATATTCTCTTACAGAAAATAAAATAAAATGGAACTCATTTTTCACATAAAAATGGATGACAAGGAAGAAAAGAATTGATAGCAAATTTTGTGAGTAATTCTTATTTCCTTATAACAACTTAAGTTTTTTTGTATATTTTAAGTTGTTTTAGAGCAACCATCCTTGAATGTATTCAAACAGGTGCTAACATACAAAGAAGAGCCATCAGAAAAATTGATTGACATTGGGTTAGTTAAGGTTGTGATGTTGGCATATCAAAAAATAATTTTCAAATATGCAAGTATAATCTATGTTGTTTTACTTCTATCATTTTATAATTAATGAAACAAAAATAATACTTTATATTAAATCTATGATTTATTATGGGTATAAAACTTGCAAGAAACAAAGTATGGAACTGAACCAACAAAAGAATTGTTGAAACAGGGCATGAGATTTGATTTTGAACATATGTGTATGATTCATGATTCACTTCTTGCTTTGGAGGTACGTCGCTTTTTAATTTACATTCATGTATATTATTTATTTCAATTTAAATTATTCTCACCAATGTATATAGACTCATTACAAATTTATTTTATGTTTCTAGATGGAACTTCAAAAAGAACAAAACAATTGACACAATTAACCAAACATTTAGCAAAATAACCCAAGGCATGGAAGTAGCTCAAACGCTAACAACAGTTCCAGTGAAGAGCGATGACCAATATATTTGGATATGAATGCAAGCTACAATTGTATTTTTTTGAAATAATTGTATGTGAAAATCATACATTTTTGTTTAATGTAAAGGACATAGTGTCCCAATTGAAAGACAAGGGATTACCTATAAGTGTCCCATTTTGTATGAAAAATACCCTCTTATTCATATAATAAAATATGTTTTATTTCGTTCTATTGCATTGTCCAATGTCACTATGAAATGGTACATCGCTGATTAAATATATGGATGACTAAATATTATAATGAAGAGATGAAAAATCTGATGATATAACAAATTAATCTAAACATCATATCCAAATTCACTAATCAAAATATAAGATATATGTAACTTTTTTGATAAATAATGGAATTAAAAAATAACAATAATTGCACTATCACAGGTCGATGTTTCTCGACGTATTTTAATTATTAATCTCATCGACATGTTTAATATTAAAAATCACTGGTGTGTTTCATATTAAATTCACATTGGTGCTTTTATGTAATCAATTAGCACTAGTTTCAATATTAATTTAGTACCACAAAATTATATTAAAAATTTGGCCATCAGTGCGTTAATATTATATGAAGCGTCAGTGGGTATGTGTTATTTATACACATCGGTGTTATTGTGTTATTGATAAGCATTGAGGATTGTTTGTTACGGCAAAGCACTGGTGATTTTGATTTTTAATGCACTAGGGAATTTTTCCCTGTGACGCATCGGTGCATATTATTTTATACAACATCGGTGCCTTCTTAATAATAACGCACCAGTGCGTTCTATGAAAAAATCCTCGATGCTTAATTATTTTTAAATCCCTCGGTGCATTTTGATGTTAAATCCCCAATGCTTATAAGACAAATGCCTCGGTGCCTAAATATTTTATTGCCCTGGTGCTTTCATATTTTACTGTCCCGATGCTTGACGTTAAGTCTACAACACCGGTGTTGTAGGTGTATGTACGCATCGATGCTTGTGCCTTGTACAAACACATCGATTTGTAAACATCGACTAACACCTCCAGCCACCCATATTTTTTTAGTTATAATCAACTTTTGTTATAGCATCCACAAAATAATCCGCTATCGATAACAAATGTTGTAGAGGAGGTTTTTTTGCAATTTTTTCCAATTTTGTAACACTAGAAACCTCCACTATAACCTCCGCTAAAATGTATTTTCCTTATAGTGTGAATATCCTAAGGAAGAAAGTACAGGTTCTCCAGATCATCCTGATGAAGAACCAGAAAAACCACTTGAATCAATAAAACCAGTTACTGTTCCTGAGATAAGAAAAAGACCAGCATGGCTCAAATCCACTTTGTAGGAAGTAGTAGGACATGAAGCTCCGGGTGGAACTTTTAGGGAAATAAAGAGACCCAAGTGGTTCTCTAGCTATGCGACACTTATGACAAATCTTGTGAATGCATAACCTTCCACCTTTGAAGAAGCAGTCAAGCAGAAAGAATGGAAGGAAGTTATGATGAAAGTAAATTAATCCATCATGAAGAATGATGTATGGGAATTTGTGCCTAGACTTGAAGGGAATTTTGTAGTGACTTCAAAGTGGATCTACAAGATCAAACATGCAGTGGATAGAAGTATTGATAAATACAAGAAAAGGTTCATGGCTAGGGGGTTCTCCCAGAAAGAGGGAGAATACTATGATGAAATGTTTTCTCCTATTGCTAGATACACTTCTACCAGATCCATTATCTCTCTTGCAGTGTCCATGGGATGGAGTCTACATCAGATGGATCTGAAGACCTATTTTCTCAATGGAGTGATTGAAGAAGAAGTGTACATAGAGAAAACTCAAGGTTTTGAGGTGCACCAAAGAGAGTCCCATGTTTGCAGATTAAATAAATCCTTGTATGGACTCAAGAAAGCTCCAAGAGCTTTGTATGCATGAATTGACAATTATTTGAAAATACTTGGATTCTCCAAGAGCTATGCTGATCCAAACCCTTATTAAAAGGTTGTGAATGATGCACCTATGATTCTACTACTATATGATGATGATTTATTTCTGACATGTGCAGAGCCTCTCATTATTCAGTGTAAGAGGGAGATATCCTATGAATTTTACATGAAGGATCTTTGTCTCATGCACTATTATTTGGGACTAGAAGTATGGTGAAATATTCCTATTTCAAGGAAGTAGGTTGTGAAGACCCTTCAGAGGTTTGGGATGATGGATTGCAAATCCATGACAACTCCCATGGTGAAAAACCTGAAGAAGTGAGAGACTATGATTATAATATGGTAGGCCCATCCACGTACCAATAATTGATTGGCTCATTGATGTATTTGGTTAATACCAGGCTAGACATTTCCTTTCCTGTGAACACATTGAGCCAGTTCCAAGTGGAACCAAGGAATGAGAATTGGATAGCCACACAATGCATTTTGAGATATTTGTGTAGCACACTAAATTATGGTTTGAGATATGTCTCAAACAATGATGTACAACTGCAAGGATGTACAAATTATGATTGGGTAGGGAGTGCATATAACATAAAGAGTACTTCGGAAAGTTTGGGCTCTGCTATGATCTCTTGGACTAGAAGGAAGCAAACGTTTGTCACACTCATCACTGCAGAGGTAGAGTATATTTCATCTTGTTGTTGGATATTACGCTTTCTAACTACTTCATTGGGCTAACCCAGGTTCATATCTGAATAGGTTTCCAACAAAACTCTCTAAAACTATCGGCCCTCCAAGTAAACCAGAAAGAAACACAGCACACAGGATGTACTACGCAATCTCACCTGAGATAGTTCTATGGTTGAATGAAATGCTCAAGTTCTTGAAGTCTAAGAATGAGTGGGGATCTGGGGTTATCTCTGATCTTCTCAGGCCTTGATCTGATTATTCTCTCTATTATCCTTAAGATTCATTCATCTGTTAAGATTATGCATGCATTGTAATAGATCCAATTGAATTATTCATTCATCCATTCATCATATAACTATTGAAAGAAGGTAAATATGCAATAACAATACACATAACATGGATTTTACCATGGTTCACCCCCTCCTAGGCTATGTCCACAAAGATCTGGATTCTTAGGCTCTTTTATTAAGTCTACTGCAAAATATGGCGTTGCGCGCACAACATATCTGACCATACAATCATGGGAAAGGTTCAACAACCTCTCCGAAGTGGACTAGATCACACTAGGCTCAGCCTATGATCTAACCCGCAAGATCTAGCTACTTTACTCTTCTACAACTCAACAACTTACAAAATTCGTTCAATTACAATCACTAAATCATAGCATCAGAACCATTATTCGGTTACTACTTTGAACCCTGACCTAGACCTCCTAGGTTCTTATTTATACTAATTTACAGGATTCTTAGCTATTACAATCTCTTGCCAAAACCCTAACCCTAACATGGTTAGGTTTTCATGTCTACACACCTTGCATGCTTTCCTCCTTTGCATGTCGCTTTTCCTCGCATGTGCTGCTTTTCTTGCCAGCTATTCTTCTCCAACATTGGGCCTTACCTTACCAACATTTGGTATTTCCTCAAAATAGGCCTACGCCCAACACTTGTGATGCCTGTATTGAAGCAGTTTGGCTCCATAACATGGTTTCTAGATTGTTTTATCAAGTGTTGAATTCGAATGTTATATACTGCGATAATCAAAGTTGTGTGAGGATTTTAGAGAACCATGTGTTCCATGACAAGTTGAATCACATTGAGATCATGTACTACTACATCCATGATAAATTCCAGAAGGGAGAAGTAAATCTCCAGTACATCTCCACCGATGAGAAGATAACATATATTTTGACGAAGCCCTTGTCCAAGGGGAAGTTTGTATACTTCAAGGAAAAAATGGGGCTTATGGATATTACTCCCTTTGTTGAGAGGGAGTGTTGATATTATTTCATCATGGATAATCAATGTGGTGTTTGAATGACATTCTCCCTATGGAGAATGGTCTAGATTGTACATATTGTTGATGTATCATGGACTGACATTTTCTATGGAAAATGGTCCATGACTAACATTCTCATGTGGCACAACTGGTGACCCGATCGGGATGAATGGTCTACCCCCTAAGGAAAGTATGGTGATCTGATTAAGGAGGTTGATACAGGACAAAAAATTTCTCTATGGTACATATGGTGACCCGATTATAAAAAATGGTCCGGGAATGACATTCTTCTATGGTACATGTAGTGACCCGATTAGAAGAATGGTCCATGTAGCCCATGGAGTGGTTTTTAGAATCTGGGAGGACTCCCAAATTAATTGCATTAAAAAGGCCTGAAGTTTGAACTCCTGAATTAATTGTGGATCGTTGATCTAAAATCAACCAACACTGTTTATCCTTGCAGCAGGTAAGGAAGGAATATCACCCGGATCACAGATTGTGACACAATCGATGACCACATTGCATTGCGGGGATGTAAACTACTCGAACGTTAATTTTCCAAAGTGGTCCCGCAATTGGAACCATGGTATTGTGGGAAGGGTACATGGCAGCGTGTGAGGGATTTCGGGCCCAAAGTCGGTGTGGACCCAAACCACCCTCGACAAATTCCACAATCATGTGCTTATATGACATCCGGTCACCACGTCACCTCCACTCACACTCCTGCTACCGCTCAACTTTCACCACATGTTCCCCCTGGATACTCCCCATATCACCTATCACCTCCACACATCTTGTTTTCCTATTGGATGCTCTCCTCCACGTCTTCATGTTCACGACTAGGTCATCATAGTGAAATAAGGGAGAAGGGTCAGTTATAGTCGAGACAGAGTGTGCTTAGCTTCCGAAAGTTTAGACATAGACAGAGAGTTAAGTCTCAGTCATAGGTCGATGTAGATTGGTTCTAGAACACTTCAGCAGACTCTGCTCATGTAGTCAGTTGTCTCCAGTGGCCTCCAATAGCTTTCAGGCATGCCATTACTCAAAACAGAGCTCTGTTCTGTCACTGAAAGGCCTATTTTATTTCAAGTCAGTTCCTCTAGCGCATGCATCAATTCTGTCTTAGAGACAGTAGTGGTTTTTAATTGATTAATTCCAACATTTTCTTAAATTAGATACAAGAGTGGTCTTCTGTGTGTGATAAGAACCACTCTTGTTGATTAAGTCTAGTGTCATAGTCAAGTTAATAAAAAAATTTACGAACAGTTACCTAAAATTATGTCTTAGTCCCCTAAGGACGAGAACCTCTGCAACTCTGTTAAATAAGGGGTATTTGAATGTTTTGAAGGTCGATGGTTTTGGCAAAGACCCTCATTTTTGTATTTGTAAAGAACTGTTTCGAAGGTACCTTAATTGAGAAATCCTTTTTAGGACCAGAGACAAGTTTGAGTTTTTCTTCAAAACCGTGTGTGATTGGATCTAAAGAAGAATTATTTCCGATTTTATGTCATGAATGGATGTTGTAACGAGTGAGAGCCCCTGAATATGTTGATAAGTTATCCGATTCAATATTTTTATAGTTCTTATCTTTAATGATGAAAATTAAATCGTTGTGTTAATATGTGATTGATGATTAAATATAAGGAAACTATTTTTCTTACCATCGTTCATTACATGTATGTTTTCTTCTGATAATATTATCTCAATTTATAATTGGAAAACCAACATGCTAATGTATTAGTATTAGTCTTGTTGTAGGTGTAAGAATCATTTTCTGCATGTTTGAGCACGTGGGTTATCCCAAGCTCAGCCTTCTCTAATAGTTAATATTTCCCACTTTGTTACCCAATTGGTTTATACCAACTTTTATCTGGTATTGATCCCACCTATAAGAGAAAATACAAAAACAGAACGTTCAAATGGAAGGAGGAGATTTCACAAGAAAACATCCTACCAATCACTACGTAAATCCCATTGATTAATTGGCCGGATCGCAAGAGCTAGAGAACCATTCCATCATTAAACGTTGTAGAGTCTAATTTGGCCTTGATGGCGGGTTTGGTTCCTACTTTTGAGTTAAAGGGATTTAGGACCCCTCAACAGAATTGGCGCTAGAAGGAGGGTGTGAAGAATGAATGGCTGACAATATTTTTGACACAATATTTCACACAGCTTGTAGATTCAAAACAACCCACATGCTTGGCTAGTCATTCTCAAGACAACTCACACACACTAAGTACTCCTAAAATGAGTAACTCACCTCAGTAAGAGGAAGAACATATATTCCCTGAGATACCTTATGCTCTTCCTCATGAGTACTTGAACCAGTTCAGAAGGATCACAAGAGCTTACACCCGATAGATCAGAGCGTTTCCCTTAGCTATGTTACTTCCTCATAAAAAACAAGTAAGTAGACCAGTGGTCGATACCCCTGACCAGGTTTTTGTGCACATAGTATAAGACCTGATATATTTATCCCTCACTAAAATCGAACATCCTCTTAATCTAATCCCTGAAACACCATCTGACAACTTCTCTGAGCCCAATGATTTTTTCGACGAGGAAGGGTTCAAATCTGAACACTCAGTTTTAGGATCGGACAACATGGAAGATAACAACGATCATAACGAAGAAAGAGGAAAACCACCTCATAATAATAAACCTTGGTTGGCCAGAGATTCTCTGTCTATCCCTAGAGGAGTACACAACCTTCCCCAACATCCAAAGAAGTTACTCCCTAAATTTGACCCTGAAACCTCAGGATTGCCTGAAGACCATATCAAAAAATTCATACTAGCTATCAGAATGATGAATGTTCAACATGAAGACATAGTATGCAGGATTTTCTCCTATACAATCTAAAATTTGGCCTCCACATGGTATTTTTGCTTACCTGTAGGATCCATAACCAGTTGGACGAAGTTTCAAAAGGATTTTTTAGATAAATTTGTAGAAGAAACCATTATAGGAGCCTTGATGGCCAAGTTGTTCACCTCCACCATGATTTCAAAGGATAAGGTTAAAGACTTTAATCAATGGTTCACCACTATCCTAAAAAAAATTCAAATCGAAGCTAAACCCACTCAGGATTTGCAAATCAAAGTATATGCTAATGCTCTCCCAACATCTATTTCCATGTTTGTGAAGAGGGTTTCCAAAACAACCTTAGCCGAGAAATTTGAAGAATACAAAACAATAGAGTTCCAAATGAAGGGGTGTAGAGAAGGCCATGTATCATTAGTTAAGAACGAAGTTCAACCTCCTCCTAGGAGAGGACTCTTGTTCACTAGACCCCTAGGGAAACAAACATAACAAGGTCCCAAAAATGGAAGTAGAGACATAAAATACCTACAACGCATGGTTAAGAAGTTTTCAAATGAGATCATAGACATGAAAATAAGTGAAGGGGAAGGAAACCAAGGCTAGAGGCCCTATAAACCCATTTTTAAAATAAATCCACCTATCAAAGCAATTGAACCCCCTCCAACCAACTTGAAAATCGATCTGGAAAATGTAGCATCCCACTCTTTCTGTACCTATCACCAAGAGAAGCACTCTAAAAGAGACTGCCCACAATGGGTGCATGCCATGAATTTGATGGCCAACCAGTTTCTAGATGAGGTTTCCCTAATCGAACAATCAAGCATCTCAAGTATGAATATTGTTGATCCGGAATAATTTGATCCACTAGAAGAAACAATCATGTTGATATGGGACCCTGAACTACCAATGCCTTTCGATGACCTATTTGAGGTTCAAGAACCACCCATGGAATTCTTGGCTGTGAAAACATGAAGTAGGGGTCAACCTGTCTCAAACGACCTTGCTAGGGCCCAGAATTTGGTGGGAAAACTATCTCTTGATCACTCGAAAGAACCTTTTGTTCCCCGAAGAAATCCTATAAACATCCATACATGAGAATCGCCCAAGCAAGACTACAACATAGTAGAAGACTTGAAAAAGTTGAAGGAAAATGTATCGGTCATGGACATGTGTAGAATCCTCAATAAAATGACTTTATGTTACAAGCATTGAAATCAGTAGAAAATCCTACAATAAGCACTGACCAAGGATAAAATATAACCCCCACAAATATAAGGAATAAACCAACTATGAATGCCTTCTCTGGAGATAATAAGGGAAAACCTTTTGTCCCACCGTTCCTTTTGACATTTGAATTCTTCAGCATAAACCTCCATAACTGTTTGGTTGACTTAGGAGCATCCTCCAATGTTATGCCATTTTCTATTTGAAAAACATTAAATGCAGTCCCTCTCAAAAGTGATAAACATGTAACACAACTAGATAGAACCCAGGTGAAGGTTATGGGAGAGCTCAAATATGTAATGATCAGAATAGTGACAGACCCCAAATTTGTTCAAGTAATTGACATCATTGTAGTAGATATCCCAGAAGCTTATGGATTGCTACTGAGTCGATATTGGTCTGAGAAGTTAAACAGATAACTTAGTATAGACTGGGCTCGCGTTTGGCTACCATTAAAGAGACACACGAATATGATCAAAATATATAGGGAAAGATACCTAAAACACACAGTCCCCGACCTGGAAACTCTTAACGAGCCCTCATCGACAGATTTTTTCGTGCTAGGGAATTATTCTTGTGACTCCTATTTAGGGAATTTCTCCTCCCTCTCATCTGATATTCCTCTTATTCAAAAATCCTAAATAAGTTTTCAAGAAAATTTGCTAACAACGGCGGGGGAAACCCTCTTCTTTCGGGAACCGGTGTTAGAAATCACAGAACAGATAGGAGGAAATTGGTACAAAAAAGGAAGTTGATGGTTTTCGTTCACAAATGTGGGCCTTATACTTCGATGGATATAAATCATAAGAAGGCTCATGGGCAGGGTGCATCCTCATTGACCCAAAAGGTAAACGAAGTTTCATGTCCTATAGACTAGAATTTGAATGCACAAACAACATTGTCGAGTATGAAGCTCTAGTACAAGGGCTGAAGAAATCCATAGAATTAAACGTTAAAGAATTGAAAAATTTTGGAGATTCTGAAATCATCGTTAGACAAGTAAGGAACACTATACATTGCAACTCTCCCCACTTGAGGAATTACCAACAGGAAATGCACAGACTAATAGAACATTTTGAATCCTTCAACATTACAGTGATCCCCAAAACAAAGAACACTCTTGTTGATTCTCTAGCCACCGCTGCCTCGAGGCTATCACCTCTAGAAGACTATGAAGCCTCCCGGTTCACTGTGGAGATACTCTACAAACCATCAATGCCCAATAATATTTCCAATTGGAAGGTATTTGAAGGAGGTGAACATATCATAAACTTTTTGATCAATCAGGATAATTTTAAATACTTGGCTATTGACGATGAAGTATTCCAGGAGAAATTAGCAGAAACCAATCTTCATACAGGTCAACCGACCGACAAACCAAGGTCTCACATGATACTGAAAGGGGTAGCCAATTTGGAAAATCGTTTTTACTTAAGGGAAAGATTCAAAGGGTCAACGAACACGAAGATAGGGAGTTCTTGTCCCATGCACAAAACCATAAATTTAGGAACCCTGAAAAACCCCAGGAATATAAATCTTGGCAAGATAGTATCTAAAGAGGAAAGGAAGACCTATCTAAAAATTTTCAAACAATATCAAGATGGATTTGCATGGTCCTACTGAGATCTGAAAACTTATGATAATCGTATCATTCAACATACTATCCCATTAAATCCTGAAGTGAAACCCTTCCAACAAAATCTCCAGAAGTACCACCCATCCTTGGAGTCTCTCATGTGTTAGGAGTTAAAAAAATTACTAGATGCTAAGATTATATTTCAGGATAGACACTCTGCATGGGTAGCAAATTTGGTTCCTATGAGAAAAAAGTCTAGGGAGATCTACCTATGTGTATATTTCAGGAACCTCAACAGAGCTTTAGAAAAGGACAATTATCCAGTCCCACCAATGGAGAAACTATTGCAGACCATGTCTGGCTCAAAGATTTTCTCCCTGTTGGATGGCTTTTCAGGTTACAATCAAGTTCTAGTTTCAGAGGAAGAACGTTTGAATACTACCTTCTGAACCAAATGGGGAACCTTCACTTATAAATGCTTTCCCTTTGGGTTAATTAATGCAGGGGAGACCTTCCAAAGGGACATGGATGTAGTGTTTTAGGCACTAATCAACAAGTGTGTAGTATTCTATTTGGACGACATGACTATGTATTCAAAGAAAAAACAAGATCACATCCAACATTTAACCCATATTTTCGAAAGGTGTAGGAAATACGGTATATCTTTAAACCCTAAGAAAAATATTTCTAGTGTCGAGGAAGGTAAGTTGTTAGGCCACATTATATCTCAAGAATGCATTCACATAGACCCAGAATGGATTGGGGATATAGCTCATCTTCCATTACCCCACAACAAAACGACTATGCAATCTTTCTTCGGGAAAATCAATTTTGTGAGGAAATTCACCCCAGATTTCACTGAAACTATCAAACCCTTACAAAACATGATTTGTAAAGATGTTGAATTTAAGTGGGATGATGAAAGAAAAGGTACTTTCAAAAATATTAAGGCTGTAATATCCCAAGCCCCAGTGTTGCGAAGTCCCGATTTTAGCAAAGATATTTTCCTCTATACTTTTTCTTCCGACCAATCATTAGCTGTAGTACTGACTCAGAAGAATGATGACAAAAATAATGCCCCTATATCATTTATGATCACTAATCTCGAAGGGGCCGAACTAAATTATCCTACTATAGACAAGCAAGATTATGTAGTATACAAGGCAGAGAAACACTTCAGATATTACATCCTAAAAAACCATACCAAAGTATTTGTGCCTCACCTTGTGGTCCAATCTCTATTCACTCAACAAGATATGGGGGAAATAAGGGGAAATTGGATGGCAGTATTTCAAGAATTTGATCTAGATATAAAACCTGCTAAACTAGTTAAGGGACAAGGGTTATGAAAACTGGCAGCTGAATCCCAGGACCAAGTAAATGAAGACTCCAGGTGGAAGAATGAATTGGCATTATGGTGTGGTGAAGCTTCATACATATCCCTAGGGAAATAGTCTTGGTATGAGAAACTGACTTATCTCTTACATGATGGGACTAGACCAAAAAACCTAAATCCTAGTGAAAGGAGAGCCCTCAGGTTAAAATCAACACAATATTGCCTCATCAATTCGGTGCTCTTTCGTGTTAATTATGATGGGGTACTTTTAAGATGTCTCGAATGTGAATATGTAGACAAAGTTCTAAAGGAGATCCATGATGATCCTACAAGTGGACATTTCGCAGGAAACACCACTGCTCATAAAATACTGAGAGTCGGCTATTATTGGCCTACTCTATTCAAGGGTGCTCACACATATGCTAGGAACTGTAAAACTTGTCAAATAAGAACGGGGAGGGAAAAGAGAGCAGTTGTCCAGCTCCAACCTATGGCCATTTCCAGGCCATTCGAGCAATGGGGGTTAGATATCATAGAAGAAATTACACTGAGTTCTTCAAAACAACATAGATACATACTAACTACCACGGACTATTTCATGAAAATGGGCAAAGGACATCCCTCTGACTCATGTAAATGAAAAGGTGGTGATCCAATTCATAGAACAACAGTTGATCAGAAGGTTCAGTGTGCCCTCTGTCCTTGTTTTTTATAATGCCACTTACTTTTCTTCTAACATATTAACAGAGTTTTATCTAGATAAAGGAATCATAATAAGATACTCTGCAAACTACTATCCACAGGGGAACGAAGCGACAAAATCAACCAATAAGAGCCTAGTGAGGATATTAAAGAAAATAGTTGCAGAAAATCATAGGAATTGGCACAGTTCACTCCATAACTCTTTATGGGATGATAGAGTAACACCCAAGGAAGCTATAGGAAATTCCCCGTACTTCCTGGTATACAGATAGGAATCCATTCTCCCAAATGGGTTGTATCTTCCATCTCTTCAACTTGCTCAGGATTCTAGAGGACAACCCTCATCAGTTATACAACAAAGAAATAATACCCTCTTCATGTTGGAAGAAGGGAGAAAGAAAAATCAAAATTCATAGCTCATCAACAAATATTTAAAAGTTGGTTTGATAAGCATAAGGCCAAAGAGAATAATTTTGAGGTAAGTGACTTAGTCCTAAAATGGGACAGAGAAAACGAGCCAAAAGGAAAACATTCTAAGTTTCAGAATCTATGGCTCGGACCTTTTCAGGTGGCTGAGAAAATTGGGGTAGGAACATATCGGTTGCAGAATGTGAGGGGGGAACCTAATGCCCTCTTAGTGAATCGCCAAGCCCTAAAACAATATTTTCATTAATATATATATATATATATATATATATATATAGTGTATGTGTGTTTTCACTATGTTTTCTTGTAGGGTAGGTCGATTGTAGAATGCATTTTTTTGTTTTGTTTATTTCTATAGTACTTCTGCGCTTTTGAATATTGTGTTTATAAAGACAATGGTTGACCTCAATTCATGCGATATGATGAACTCTATTCCTGACTCATCACTCACATACAACACACGAAGCGTTGGGAGACCTGCAGTTGTTTTAAAGGGTTTTCTATCTAGCCTATAGATGAACAACCTAGGGAAAATGATGAAGTGGATGCCTGGTGGTCTAGTAAAACCTTAATGGAAAGGTGGTAATATGGAAAGGATTGTGTGTACCTCAAAGACAGAGCTAGAAAAAATTCACCTTAACCATCTCATTTTGCAAATAACAGACGTCCTCCTCTCCCACTCACTCAACGAATTCCGCCGAAATAAAATCAAGTATATGAAATGAGTGCACAGTAGGAGAGGGCATGCAAATAAATCCGTTGGGGCTATGGATGCTCCCTGGAAGCGGAGCAAGGTCTGTGACATCAGAGTGACTATGTCGGGGCTATGGATGCTCATTGGCAATGGCGAAACACCATAGCAAGTGAATAAGGATAACTAAAGGGCATGAGGCCAATGAATGCTTTACTCGACTCTTATCATAATGGGCGTTAGTCAGGGTTATAGGAAATGAAGGTGGAATAAAGGTTGAAAGCCCCACAGGTAGGCCTAGGTGCATCAACTGGGGAATTTCAAATGCAAGGATAAAAGAGGATCTGATAAAAAAAACAGTTAAGTTCTTAACCAAATTTTGCATCAGCTGAGCCCGAGGTAGGAACAAAGATTCTACTTTCACAGAGTAAGTCACCATTTTTTGAGCACTCAACACACACTAAAAAGCCTCTGTCAATTTTTTTCTTTTTTGGGTACCACTTGAATCAGTTTCCCATTACTGAGTGACTTGGTTATTATTTGTTTCTTTCTTGATTGATTCCTTGAGGATTTCTGTTTCTATTGTTTCTTGAAGGATAATTACATGTTGTATTTGGTTCGGAATGCTTATCATCAAGTTTTCCATTTATTGAGCTCACAATAGGTTGACCAAACCTTTGTGTATGCACAAGAAACACCTGTGGACAAACACGAAAATCCACAGCGGTCAATTTCGGGCTCATATTGTGGGAATAGACAGGTTGACTTTCGATAGTGGAGATCCATCAGGCCAATCAGATCAACAATTTTTGTGCATTCAACGTGTTGAATTTACACAGGGTTTAACATTAAGAGAAAACCCACAAAGTACATGAACACCCGAATTCCCGAAGAGTCGAAGAGTTGAAGAGCCAAAGTATCGAAGAGCCAAAGTCCCGAAGAGCCAAAGAGTCAAAATCCCGAAGTCCCGAGAGCCTGCCATGTCAAATTCGTAGACGTACCACTCTGGGATATTTCCAAGCACAACATTCATAAAATCCCAAAGTCCCAAAGTGAATCTGGACCATCCATCAACGAGGAAACATGGAGGCAGCTCCTTCACTTCAGAGACTTATCACTTTGGGAGATTTGTGAAGCACTAGAGAAAGAATTACCCAAAGTTATGAACTATCGAAGTCCTGAAGTAACGAGATACTTCCACATCACTTCGGGCTCGTACTACTTCGGGAGAACTTCATGCCTCATAGTCCAAAAATCTTGAAGACCGAAGTGTTAGAGCACATGGCACTCATCATTCATAGCATTTGGAATTCATCAGTCATGACATGTGGCACTCATCAGTCCTGACACATGGCACACTCATCAGTCATGACACATGGCACACTCATCAGTCATGACACGTGGCACTCATTCCAGGTCATTTGGTTGTGTCATTTGCCCATTTCCACGTGACACAAGTCACCCTTATTTCCATGACACATCAGCAACCGTGACATCATATGACATCAGTCCACCACGTTACTTCGCAACCCATACCACTCCAGGATATTTCTGAGCACAACATTCATAAACTCCCGAAGAGCCTGAACACCCGAAGTTCCAAAGTGAATCTTGACCATCCATCAACAAGGACACGCGGTGACAGATCACCCACTTCGAATTTACTACACTTTAGAGGATTGCGCGAGCAAGGAGATGATAACTACTGAAGACTGAACTCCCGAAGTGAATCTGGACTGTCCAGAGCCAAAGTCCACGTGGAGGCAAATCTCTCACTTCTGAAATACGACACTATGGAGGATGGTAAGAAATTTGCATTAAAAAGGCCTGAAGCCCGAACTCCCAAAGTAATTGCAAACCGTTGATCTCAAATCAACCAGCACCATTGATACTTGCAGCAGGTAAGGAAGGAATATCACCTGGATCACAAATTGTGACATGATTGACAACCACGCTGCATTGTGGGGACGTAAACTGCTCGAACATTAATTTTCCAAAATGGTCCCACAATTGGAACCATGGTATTTTTGGAAGGGTACGTGGCAGCTTGTGGGGGATTGCGGGTCCAAAGGTGGTGTGGACCCAAAACACCCTCGAAATTTTTTTCAATCACGTGCTTATATGAAATCAGGTCACCAAGCCACCTCTACTCACACTCCCCCTACCACTCAAATTTCACCACATGTTCCCCCCGACTACTCCCCATATCACATATCACCTCCATGCATCATGTTTTCCTATTGGATGATTGCCTCCACGTCTTCTTGTTCATGAACAATTCATCATAGTGAAAGAAAGGAGAAGGGTCAATTACAGACGATATGGAGTGCGCTTAGCTTTTGAAAGCTCAGACACAAACAAAGATTTAAGTCTCAGTCACAGGTCGACGCAGATTGGTTCTAGAACACTTCAACAGACTCTGCTCATGCAACCAGTTGTGTCCAATGGCCTCCAATAGCTCTCAGGCATGCCATTAATCAACATAGATCTCTTTTTTGTCACTCCAAGGCCTATTTTCTACTGAGTCAGTTCCTCCAGTGCATGCATCATTTCTGTCTCAGAGACAGTAGTGGTTTTTAATTGATTAATTCTAGAATTTTCTTAGATTAGATACAAGAGTGGTCTTCTATGTGTGATAAGAACCACTCTTGTTGATTAAGTCCGGTGTCATAGTTAAGTTAATAATTTTTTTTATGAACAATTACCTAAAATTAGGTCTTAGTCCCCTAAGGATGATAACCTCTGAAATTCTGTTAAATAGGGAGTCTTTGAATGTTTTGAAGGTCGATATTTTTGGCAAAGACCCTCATTTTTGGATTTGTAAAGAACTGTTTCAGAGCTACCTTAATTAAGAATTCCTTTTCAGGACCAGAGACAAGTTTGATTTTTTCATCAAAAGCGTGTATGATTGGATCTAAAGAAGAATTATTCCTGATTTTATCTCATCAATGGATGTTGTAAAGAGTAAGAGCCTTTGAATCTATTGATAAGTTATATGATTCAATATTTTTATAGTTCTTGTCTTTAATGATGAAAATTAAATCATTGTGTTAATACATGATTGATGATTAAATCTAAGGAAACTATTTCTCTTACCATCATTCATTACATGTATGTTTTCTTATGATAATCTTATCTCAGTCAATAATTGGAACACCAACAGGTTAATGTATTAGTACTATGCTTGTTGTAGGTGTAAGAATCATTGTCTGCATGTTTGAGCACGTGGGTTATCCCAAGCTCAACCTTCTCCAGTAGTTAAGCTTTCCCACTTTGTTACCCATTTGGTTTATACCAGCTTTTATCTTACATCGGTCCCACCTATAAGAGAAAATACAAAAAAAGAACATTTGAATTGAAGGAGGAGCTTTCACAAGAAAACATCTTGTCAATCATTACGTAAATCCCATCGATTAATTGGGCGAATCACACGATCTGGAGAACCATTCCACCATTAAACATTGTATTTTTGGTTCCTATTGTTGAGTTAAAGGGATTTAGGACCCCTCAACATGTACCTCTGCACTGGCGGGTCAAGCATTCCATCAATCTAACTCCCGATGCATCACTACACAATGTGATAGTGTATCACCTCTCTCTATTAGAAAAAGAGGATATCAAGCGTTAGATCCAAGAACTACTCCAAAATTGGCACATCTGACCCAGCTCATCACCTTGTGGAATACCAATCGTTCTTATGCAGAAGAAAGGTGGGACTTGGTGACTCTGCATTGATTATCGAGTCCTAAATAAAATCATAGTCAATAATCGGTACTTGATTCCCCAAATCGATGATCTCTTTGATCAAATCAAGGGGGGGAAATACTTCCGTAAGATTGATCTGAAGTCTGGCTACCATCAATTCCCAATAGAGAAGACCTATGTTTGGAAGACTTCCTTCAAGTCAAAAGAAGGTGTTTTTGAATGGTTGGTCATGCCATTTGGTTTGACAAATGCACCAACAACTTTAATGAGGATGATGGACAATATATTGTGGCCTTTCACCAATTATTTTGTAGTGGTGTATCTAAATGAAATCCTCATCTACAACAAGATTTGGGCAAAACACTTATAGCATATTCAATAGGTTTCGCACACTCCGCGACAACACAAGCTATATGCCAACTTGGAAAAATGATCTCTCGACATGGACAGGGCCCAATACCTAGGATACATTGTTGATAAGCATGGTGTACATGTGGATCAAGCCAAGATCCAGTTCATCTTTGATTGTCTATCCCCAACCATGCTCACTAATCTTTAGAGCTTCTTAGGCCTTGCCAATTTTTATTACAGGTTTGTGTTTTGATTCTCCCGTATTGCATGGGCCCTCAACCAAGTAACTAGGGGTGGTGGTAGAACAAAGTTTGTGTGGGGTATATCCCAACAATAACAGTTTGATGATTTGAATAAATGTATGTGATCAGCCCTAGTTCTTTCATTACCTGACCTACAACAACCCCTTGAGATCGAGACATATGCTTCATACTATGTTGTGGGCACAGTTCTCACTCAGCACGGCCACTCTGTGGCCTATCATAGTGAGCCACTATCATATGGTGTATGTAAGTACCCTACTTACGACATATAAATGTACTCCATTTTGCAAGCCTACCATTAGTGGAGGCATTACATTCTCAGGAAGGAGACATTCATCCACATTGATAATAAGTCACTACAACTCATGCACACACAAGGAAAATTCCAGAATGACCGTCATCGGAAGTGGTCCACATACTTGCAGCAGTTTCACCTCAACATAAAGTATAAGATAGGAAGTACCAAATGCATTGATGATTTCTTCAACCAACCTCCAATCACGACACTAACCATGGTGCTAGACTCTTGCGGCCATGAGACCTCTGGATGGCCCCAACTCTATGATAAATATACTGACTTCACCACCACCTACCTGATGTTGGGAGAAAAAAACATTTGTCACTAATATGCATCTTCAGGATGGGTTGTTGTGTCATCTGGTCCATATATGTGTTCCATCAAGTGAGTGAGTGAAGCTTATTTGGGAAGCCCACTACAGTTGGGTGGTAAGACACTTCGGCGTAGAAAAGACAATGGCAATGTTGCAACAAAATTTCTATTGGCCAAAACTTCGAGAGGATGTCAAGAAGTATATCAGGTCCTACACTTCCTGTGCTATTGCTAAACTGACCATTAAGAAACAAGGCTTGTACACCCCTTTTTTTTCTCCTGACAGGCTGTGGGAATCCATCAAAATGGACTACATTTCAGGCCTTTCGTCCACCAAGCAGGGAAATGACTGTGCTTTTGTGGTTGTTGACCATTTTTCAAATATGTTGATTATGGTTGCCTGTAAGAAGAGCATCACAACAGAGGCCACTGCCAAGCTATTCTTTGAACAAGTGTGGGTGCATTTTGGGATACCACAAACCATTATCTCAAATTGGGACATTTGGTTCCTCAACACATTATTGTTGAGTCTATGGTCACTATTGGACACCAAGCCCACCAAATCCACTGCCTTCCACCCCTAGATGAATGGCCAAAATAAGGTCGTCAACTGGATGATCATTCATATCATGTGCATGTACAACTACAAACACCCCTGCACATGGGATGAGAGTCTTCCATATGTTCAACATAGCTACAACAAATTCATACATAGATCAATCAGCCACATCCCCTTTCAAGTGGGGTTGATATTTCAACCATTAGGTCCCATGGATGTTGCACTACCCCTTGCATCCACCGAGGAAGACTCATCCCATGCTCAAATTGAAGTTGAAAAATCCACCTGGTTCATTGAGCAGATCTAACACATTCGCCAACAGGTTCAAGATATTTTATAGAAGTCCAATTCCAAGTACAAGCAATTCCATGATCAACACCAGGTGCCACACAAGTTTTAGTTGGGAGACAAATTTTGGTTGCATTTGCAGAAAGAATGTGAGAGACACAAATATTTTGTAATGAACAACTTACTCATAATCCATAATATATATATATATATAATAGATAATAGATAATAGATGATGGTATTACAAAGATAATAGATAATATATATAATAATTGATAATAGAAGATGGTATTACAAAGATAGGGCATGCCTTTATATATTCCTTTTATGGTTTTATGAGGAGTCATGACTTTTAGTCATGACCTTTTATTACATGAATGTTTAATTTTACTTTTATTTATTATTTTAATGTATTTATATTATATTATTTATTTATTGTGACAAATAATCCCTTACAAGGCCCCATCGGAAGCTTAATCCACTCCACTGTGGACCTTACACCATCACCAAGGCTATGGGAGACAATGCATTTGAACTCAACATTCCCCCCTTCCTTGGATTACACCCAGTGTTCAATGTGGATATCATTCGGCCATATTTTCCACCATTATTGGAAACCTCGGAGATAGAAGAACAATTGTCACCAACAAAGCTCAAACCTGACTGCATGGAACAAGAATCCATTAATCATATCATGGACACATAGGTCAAGGGAACTCGCCAACATAGGATCCATATTTATCGGTTTGTCAAAATAGGGAAGCTCCTACACCAAGGCAAGTGGCTCACCTGAGGCCAAATTCAACAAAAATTTCCTCATCTGATGAGGGAACTCAACGCAATGGAGACCATTGCTTCGTAAGGGGGGAGGATTGATCTAGGTGGATATCAAGGCCATTTTGAGGTCCTAAACATATTTTTGTATGGCTCGCCACGGTCAAACTATAGACAAAGTCAGATTTTGATGGAATAGTGTGTAATCCTCGGATAGACCTTTCCAACGGGCTATCGTACACCTAAAACGAAGATCATATGCAAAATTTACGACCTCGGGAAGTTGATGTACCAACTTACCCCAACAAGGCCCACATGACTCTTGGCGCTTCATCTCCTACAGTTAGGTTTTTGGAAGTATAGGGTTTTTTCATTCATGTTTATTGTAAAAAGGATTTCACAGAATCATTGTGCACATCTTCTTGCAAATGAGCTTCTCTGAGATAACACACCACCATTATAGCAAGCTTGTTTCATTCTACATTTTATAGTTTCGTCATATTTCTTTATTAATAGAAGCCAAGTTTTATTGTTTCTCTTTTATTGTTCATTGAATCTTTGTGTTAATAATATAGATATGTATTCATTTTGTTCTTCTCATAAAATTCGGATCATGCATGATGTGGCTCTCATCGACTCGATCAAACAACGAATTCAACTTCTTCTATACTTGAGGAGGGAAGTTGATTCCACTAAGGTGAAATAAGATCTCTCGCAAGATATAGGTCATGATGACCCCCATAGCCTCATCCTTCTTTCCATCAACAAAAAATGTTTCCTGGTCATTTGTTGGATATGGAATCACAACTTTTGTATACTACCACAGTCTTTTCTTCTTGAGTAGGGTTTATATATTTGGTGCCCATATTTCATAATTTCATCCATTCATAACAAAATGATCAATATTCACAGCCATCTTAAATATCTAGATAGAAACTGGTTTGTTTTAATAAGTTTTAATCAACAAACCACCAACTCAGAGTCAATCACACAACAAATCCAACTCAACAAGGTTTGCAGATAATAGGTTGAGGTTTTAATCTATCGAATTTGATACCATGTTGGGAAATAGGGTGGAAAACAATGTGAAACATAAAACACAATACTGTAGATAATAAAAGAGGAACAAACAATTTTGAATATAAGGGTGGTGTCTAAAGACATCGTTACAAAACTTAAGTAGATCACACTGTGATCATAAAATCACAGTTCATATTGCACATCTTGATCCACATGATTTGTTGCATTTTCAATAAATGATGATGACCCAAGTGGTATGATATTTATAGCCTCAATATCTAACCAACTTCCATAGAATTTGGAATATCGTTTCCACATGTAACCGTCGGTTGTTAAGGCTGACTCTTTCGAATCCACACTATCGAGACGGCTCGACAAGGATGCTCGAATGACCGCCTATGTGTCCAACTTGTTGTCTATTTTCTAGATGGTTGATCCACTTCCCAACTATCTTCGACTACTGGTCGACTATCCGACCGATAGGTATGTCAACTACTCGACCAATTGGTGTAGTGTGTTGGTCGATCGCCCGATCGACTATATCCATATGCAGGCCAAACTCTCAACCGATTGAACCCAAGAGATGTTTGATGAACCATCAATTCTTAATGTTCCAACATCACAATGGGTGTACCTATGATGAGGATCCAATAGATCTACCTGACATATTAAAATCAAAACAATAGCATGATAAGTAATAAATCTAACAAAATCAAATGCAAAAACAAAAAGACACCACTCAACACATGATAAAAGTACATTATGTATAGTGAACTATGTAGGATATGACTACATAGAAAAGTTCTCATTTCTAGGCTCTGACCAAGGACCTTGATCATTAATGAGGAACCCATGGGATGATGTCAACATCATATGGCACACCATGCCAGGGCCACACCACATAATAACAAATTTCTACAATCGATGATACTCATCATGTGTGGTATCGTGGGCTATGACAACTCCTTTATCACATCCATAAATATGTGAAGGAGGTACGAAACATGAATCTTTGACAAAAGGGGGAGAAAACAACTCAGTCGCAAGCTTTTGAAAAGATAACGAAGGCGGAAAAGGGACAAGACTAGCATGTCTATTGGATGCTCCAACAAATTCCCCCAATCCAAGATCAAGAATCATCATGCTAACTCTCGTTTGTTCTAAATCACGAAAATATGATCAATGGGTCACCTCATCCTTGGGTTTATCTATGGAATCCGTGACATTTAGGATGGCCTTATCTAAAGGAAACTCAATATCTAAGAAATCATGTGAATGCAGAGAGTCAACAACCCATATGGGAGGAGTAGGTTGATCACACTCCATATGAGGGTGGAGGGTTTTATCAATATTAGTTTATGATAACATGATTGTCGGGGAGGAAATATGAACCGTTGTGAGTGACATACTATCTACTTAAGACTTAACTTCCTCGGGATGAGGAACCACCCAAGGATCGAAAGACCCAAGGGATCCAATGGTAAAGGAAGAGATCATATTGATCAGAGTGATATTCAGAGAAGTAGGTAGTGGGGGAAGTAGATTGATCCCATTAATAAGGATTAGTGTAACACCCCCACACCAACACTCATATAAGCATTCATGGAATCACCGACAAAGGGTATATTAGAACCCACATCATTTCTAAGGTTTGGGGTACAAAATGCAAGTTGATCGATCATGATAATATTTCCTTGGTGAGGAAAGTGTAGGACCCTAAAGGATGATGAGACAACATCAATCATCTCATATAACCAAGTGTTTCCAAGTAGAAAATTATACTCCAAAGGAGCATTGACCACCTCCACCTCAATGAAGACAGTCTTTCCACCTAACTGAATGGGCATTGCAGAGATAATACCATGAGGTGTAAACATGTTTCCATCAAAATACTTCAACATGGTGTTAAACGGGTTGATCTTTGAAGAGAGAAGGGATTTTCAACAAGAAATGGAAATAATGCAAGTCAAGGCACCTTCATCAACCATTGTGCGAAAGATGTTTTTTCGAAGTACTCTCACTTTAATCTAAAAAGAAATATTTTCATGTGACATCCAATTAAGATCCTAGTCCATGTCAAATGAAATCAAAATAGACTATGAGGGATCAACCCCACCTATTGTAGACAAAAACTATTTTCGCTACATAGGGAATCTTTGGAGGAATTTTAAAGAAGACATGACACATGGTGCTTGGGCCAAGGATTCCAGAATACTATAGTTGTGGATGGCCCATGTATTCAAATTATGAATCGTGCATCAAATAACACCCTTGGGTGGGAAAATAAATGTCTCAAAGGATGGATTATCTGTCTAGAGAGGGCCACTAGGCTAGGAAGAGGAATTTGGATCCTGATTCACATGACCTACCTCAGGAATATCATAGTTGTGTGTTCAAATTTTTAAGGAAATTGTCTGGGCACACATCATAATGTTGGCGGATGAGGATGACCCATCAAAATAAGGAGTACTTTTCATTCCCCCTTTCATATGGGTAGGATTTTACACAACCATTTGTTGAGGTTGGGGGGGAAGGGATGAGTCAAGACAATAGGCTTCTGGGAATCCTTTTGTTGGGTAAGGTATCGATTAATTTCATCCTTCCTATGACACTAATGAGTGGGATGGTCCTCATTACAGATTATGCAATGGAACCTACTATTTTTCTTCTCTTTTTTGCCTCCCCTAGTATTGTTTTTGGGCTTGAGGGGATCAATGCTCATTGTTAGAATTTTTATTTTTGTTCTTATTCTTTCCCACATGTTGTTGAGGATTATTCAGTTTTGTGGATTGCATTGAATGCAGATATGAGGTTTGAACAAGTGTCTCATAAGTTTGGGTGGTTGGTGGAGAAACTCTTGGGTTTGATGAAATGTGCATGTTACCAAAATGTCCAACTAATGGACTCACATATCCACTGGAGATAGAACCAATCACAACATCAACATGGGGTCCTAGGTTTGTCCTATGAGAATCAATTGACAACCATTAAGTATGTGGGATGATATCGTAGAGTGTGCTAGACTGAGAAGAAGAGAAAATTTTCCTTATTGGTTTTCAAAATTAACAAAATAACCTCACAACCATGCAACAAACCATGCAATACAAGCCAAATAAATGCACAAGATCCTTTAATGAAAAAACACACAAATGCAATTTCTTACAAAACACCCAAAATACGTAACCCGAACAATTTTTTTGTTCTTGGTTTTGAAATGCAAGTTTTATTTTAGTCCAAGAAAATGAACATGAATATCATACCAACAAACAACAAGAAAAAGGGTGTGTGATATTTGTAGGGATGCCCCTCGGCACACTCCAATGTCTACATGGGATCAAAAACCAAAAAATTGAAAGGAAAGGTCTAGAAATGGAATACCTTTTGAAAAACAAAAATTGGATTAAAAAGGGAAACAAACACACTTCCATATATAAATAGTTATGTTGGGAATCCTACCTAGATCAAAACTCACTAGGAAACAAACTCACACAAACAAGCAACCTGATCAAAACACTCAAGAAATCTTAAAATCACTTCACACTCAAAACAACAAACAAGAGGCTCAAACAAAGGGTAGATCTAATCTATTGGGCCACTAGAAGTCTCACAAAAATAAAAAAAAGTCCATATCTAACTAAGGAAACTCAAAAAAATATGAAAAAGAGTGAGCTACAATGGTGGTTGTGGCCTAGGAATCATGCAAATACCACCCATTTATACAAGGTTGTGGCCCAACGAGTATGCATCCTATGACCGGTCACTCTCGTGTGAACTATATAGTTGTGTCTGTCCATATAATTTTGGGAAAATGACCTAGATATGGACTAGGTTCAACATATCTAGAATATATCCTCTCTGAGGGACTGAGAGGGAAGATTATAAACTACGTAGAAGTTCCAAAAGATTGAAAAAGAAAGGGGAAATTTGAATTAGATAAGAATCAAAGATTCCTCCCGAGTAGAGTCGCTAGTTCTTTTGTGGAAAAATCTCACCTATGGATAAGAAAGACCTACCTTGGATCCACCGTTGATCCAAGACATACAACGGGGCTAAAATTCTATATAATTTTCCCTAGATCTAAATAGATGTGTTTCCTTTTAACCAAGAAGGAAGATAAGCATACATTTTCAATCGACGATTGTCCTCGTATGTCCTAGTTGATGCATCTTCTGATATCAAGATCCAACTCCTATGATTTTCTTATTTCACACAAGGAACCAAACAATTACCAATCTACTACCTTCTAGAGTTAGGAAAATCACAAATCTAATTTGTAGATAATCTGATAAATCTAAGGTAAGATAAGATTTATATTCTACAATTAAATGCAACAATATGAACAAGGGGAAACCATAGATATATATATAAATGAATGGAGAAGTACACCAATGTTATTTTAACTTGAATGAATGATGCATTCCTCCTTATGCTCCTTATTCTTGGTCCTCCTCAACCCTCACTCAAGCAAGGAAAACGTAATCTAAAGGATGAATTCTATGGAGAAGCTCCTCTGAAAATCTAGTAACATGTACCTGTGAATGATTATTTCTCCTCTTACCCATTGAAACACCTTCCTTATATAGATTGGTGGAGGAGGTTAGGAGAGGCTTTTAGATCTCTAGAACTTAGTGAAAACGACTAGATTGAGAGTTCACACGCTCCCGCCACTAGATAACCAACTCACCTAGTGTTGATCTCCTCACAATTCACTAATTATAGAAGGCTATAGAGGCGGTCATGGGCCAACAATAATGAAACAATGATCGATTTCAACCTATTAGTGGATTCAGTAGTGATCATCCTAAAAAATCATTGAAACCAAGGTAGACAAGGGTGTCTCGGCATAGCATCATCAATGTATGCTTCTTGAGACACTAGGGTTGCAAATAAGGTTGTAGCACCAATATTGTTTGATGTATTTCAAGTGCACAAGCAAAGACCAACACTAATTAATGGTATAAGGCCATCAACTAACCACAACATGATTTCAAACATTCTTGTTTTACATGCATACTCTTTCACATATGGAAAAATGGCATGGTTCACTTTACATGTTTGGATGCCACCTAATTCATCAAATGTATTCCCCTTATTAGAGAAATTTTGAGGTCTAAAATGGGCCTCCTAAGGAAGATAATAAAATAGTAGTTAATATAATAAATTAAGAGATACAAATTTTCAAAGGGAAAGAAAGAAAAATATTTTTTTAATTGTATTTTTGACTTATCTCCTTATAGATTTAATTAGATTTCAAGTGTACTCACTCTTTGGATGCATAATTAAATTCTACGTATAATGAGTACCAACTTTGCATACTTTTGATCTCACCGTGGGTCTATCAAAAGTATGCATAGTTGGTGCTGATTGGATGTGGAATTTAATTATGCATCCACATAGTCCCTACACTTGAAACTTGAGTAAAAATATAAGGCAATAAGTCGAAAATATGATTTAAAAAAAAAAACAAATTTCTTTCTTTCCCTCCAAAACTATTTACCCTTATGGTTGGCATCATCATCTTGAATCATATTGGTTGTTTTAAAGTTGATGTTGATAGAAAATTTTTGTTTTGAGGCCCATTTTATACCTCAAAATTTTTCTAATGCTTGAATAACTTTCCATTGGTTGTATTGTTGGTTAAATATGAGTTTGGAGCTAGACGTTACATCCTCTAGAAGGTCACAGCTTCTATAATTCTGCACTTTTGTTGTTGCAATCAAGGTCGATGACCCCCGTCTACCACCAGTCGAAGAAAAATGGATGAGAAAAAGAAAAATCATTTATATCAACAACTGATATTATTTTTATTTGTGAATAGTTGGAAAACTTCATCTTAGTGATATGATATTTCAGTCATTCTTTGCATCTATGTGGAAATGGGAACTTATCAATTTTGTACTTAATTTATTATTAAAGGTAAAATGAGCACCAAACATTATTTCCCAAATGTTACAAAAATGTAAAATTTCACTAGGGAAAAGTTGTATATATTATTAACTATATGAAAATTTGTGTAGGAAAAACAATTGACATTCACCATCTCATGACACCTTTGCTTCAAGCATAGTTTCCAAAACTGCCAAAATGTGTCTCGAATAGTAGATTTGATCACATTTTTCCATTTTTTGTTAGAATCCTTTGAATTCTATCAAAATGTTGTTTTCCATTCTCATGCCTTTCCATACTCCTTTCAATCCAAATTTCATAATAAAAAAAGTTGTTGGCAATAAGTACAATCTTGTCCTCTAAAAACTACTCTTTGTTATTTTGGGGGAATTTGGTGCCCCATCTACAACCCTAACCTCAAGGACATTTTTTGGGCATCATCACTTCATACTTCTACCTAAAATTTTATATAAAATGGATATTTTATTCTCATGTTGTACCCAAAATAAAAAATTATTCGAGACTTATTTTTTTTAAACAATAAACTCCTTATTTTATCCGTACATTATTTTCTTTCCCCCTTTTTTCTTCTTATTCCTTTCATGTGTTATCCTCTAATTGGTTTTTTGAATTCCATTGGACCTCCTTGTACTCTTCAGGTAGTTCTATTTTATGTAGGTTGTAACCCCTACATACCGATCATGCCCATTTTCCTAGGTCATTGCACAAACTCAAGTGTACCTTTATGTGGACCTTAGGCCTTATTGTACTCATGGGCCCCTCCACATGGAAAATTTTTATTGGGCGATGGTACAATGGAATTTTTATAGCTAGGGTATATACACATAGGTTAAACACCTTAATATAACCACTCACACAAACAAATCAATATCATTACACTATTGTATTACATGGTTAAAACCCTCAAAGAGGAAAATAATCCACAACTCCAACAAACACAACCATTTGATGAAATATATTGATGAATAAAGAAAATAATTTACATATTAGTTTCTTACTATTGATCATTAATAAGTGACCATCCATGATCTTTAAATAGATATCATGGACCAACAATATGTTAAGCGATGGAACAATATAGCCATTATTGTCAAGGAGAAGATGAACCGTCCGTTCACTTTATGTCTACAACATAATTGTGACTATCATATTAGATCATTACAATGCATACTAAAGAAATACATTAAAGAAACACACTTTACCTAAAAACACATTAGACCAATTTGACCTTAACTAACTTCTAAGTGTCTAAATATCCTAACACACCCCCTTAAGAATAACTTGGGATATGATTGAAGGATTTGCAAAGGTGACATAATAAAAGAAGGAAGGAGGAATTAGAGCCTATCCCCTTTTAATGAAAACTTCCCAAACTCCTAACATATATTAGAGTTTGGAAAAATTTGATTCTATATGAGATTTTGAGTAAAGGTCTGCAATTTTATTATCTATAGGGAAATAGTGCACTTCAAGAATGCAATCTTGAAGAAGATTTCTAATGAAGTGCATGTGTATCTCAATGTGTTTGTTGCACTGATGTTGAACTACACCATTGGAAATATTACTAAAACTCTAATTATCATGCCAAAGTGTGGCCAAATTATATTGCTAGATTGCAAACTCTAGGACTCTATCAAATCCACAGGATTGTTTGACTTGCATTAAATGTTCCCAACACTTTGCTTCTACTAAAGAGAGAGAAAGGACACATTTCTTTTTCCAATCCCAAACAATAGGTTTGGAACCAAGAATGTAATCATAATATACAATACACTTCTGATCATCAAGGTCACCAACACAATTGGAACCAATGAAGCCAACCAACAAAGGAGTCCCCCTTGAATTGTAATGTATCCCAAAATGAGTTTTGCTCTAGATATACCGAAGTATCATTTTGTTGTATTTCAATGGTTCGGGATCTTATGGGGTGTTTGCATATATTGTACAACAATACCAACAACAAAGGGAATATCAATATGGATATATGAGTCAAATAAAAAAGGATACCAATGTAATACCACTATTTTAATCCTCGGTTTAGTATTGTGTATGTATATGGTGAATTGATAAAAGTTGAATGATGTAAAATGTAAGATTATACATTGAATGCTAATAAAAAAATGCATCATAGGCTGCAAAAGATAAGGACAAAATAATGAGGTATTATGACTCTACAAGAGAGAAAAGACAAGGGCACTTAAGTGGTCTAAGGAAGATGACCTTCATAATTGATTTAACCCAAAGTCCTTGTAACCTTAATTATGTATATTTATTATTAATTAATCATTGTTTTAAATTTAATCCACGAGGGATTAATGAATGAAGGAGGTACATGGGTCTACATAAGAGAATTTGGCCCCTTCATTCCATGCAAAATTAAGCTATACCTTTATGCCATGCAAGAGAACTATCATTTGGTTGAAGGTTTTAAGAGGGGAGTTCAAATGTTTTGTATGTCATTTAAATTAATAAAGATCCTAAAATATCATGGATTCAAATTCCTTGTGAACTATCATTTTGTTGGGGGAAATTGAGAGACTTATCCTTGAGAAAACTTCCATGAGAATAGTGTACTCAAAATATGTAATTCCATATCTATGGATTATGTGACAATTGTGGTAGTATTGATGATAATCATTGTCATTGAGAAATTCATTACAATTGTTAATCCCTAGAATCCTAGTAATGAGCGCCAACCTGGGTTGCATCCCTAGAGGGAAATGGGATAGCCCAAGGGACTACTAAGAAAATAAGGGGATCTCATTCCTTGGGTTGTGCAGTTTGATGAAGAAGAGGGTTGTGGATTAGGGTTTCTATAGGTGTAATTATTGACTATGAATTTTGGAATTGGGCTATGAGAAGAGAATCAAATCCAACCATAGGAAGAGTTTTCCCTTGTGTGTTCATAGACTTATATTAGGGGTGGATTCTTCTATAGAGAGAATCAATGCAACAAAGAGACTATGGTTGGGTGGAACACCTCTCTTCTACATCCAGTTGGTGGAAATTTTCCAGACAGATAATTGTTCATGATTGTACCTATGAATTATGATGAATTAATGATGAATTTTTATGGTTTATGTCATCGATTGTATTGATTTCCATTTTTTTCAATTATGACTTCTTTTATTAGGCCAAACTTATAAATTATGGTCTCATGGATAATAAAATTGTTTCAATATGTTTCATAAATTTGTATTGCCATGCCTACATATGTTAAATAGTTAATAATAGAACAATGAGATATGGTATTAGAGAAAAAAGTAGTGTTAATTTGGGTGGTTAAAAGAGTACCTTATATCCTCAAAGTGCACATAGGGTATTGGGTACATTATAAAATGGTATCTGAGCTATTGGTTACAACATTGGGGCTAGATGGGCTAAAATTCAAACATATATGAAGAATTGTAGTTTGTGTGACAAGTGTTTGACAAAATTCTCCATGAGAATAATTGGGAAAATAGAGTTTGAAGCTTGAAAATGTTGAATTGAGTGATGAAATTACCATATTGAAAGGTTGTAAGAGTATTTAGGTATCTTAGGGAGGTGTAAATGAAGAAGTGCCTAAATTTCAAATTTATCTCTATGAAAATTTTGGGAAAATGTAGTTTGGATGATATGTGTTTGAAAAAATTTCCATGAGAAGAAAGGATTGTATAGAGCCATAACTTCCATATTAGAAGCCCAAATTGGGTATGGGTGTAGTAATTGGAAAGCCAACTCAGAGGGGAATAATTTTGATGGCTTAGATATTGGAGAATTGCTTCATAATTCTTCAAAAATTAAAAAGATACCTATATCCTTAATAGGAAAAACTAATCAAGTGCATATATTTTCCATAATTAAAAAAAAATGTTATAGAATTGGAATTAAGGTGTAACTAACTATTTTTCTTGTAGACATGCTTCTTAAATATTTAGTCATGTTGACACCCAAAGTTTTGGGTTAAGTTTTTCACGCACACACAAGCGAAGTTGTGCGTGCTCATTCCATAGTTTTAGGTGCACCTAAGGAAATATATGAGGAATGACATATAGTGCACATTGGATCAAGTGTTTTCAGTTGTGGGCTAGGATTAAATACTACCAAGTACGCACTAGTCCAAGTTTTGTCAGTTGTGCACCAGGCTTAAAGACTACCAAGTATGTGTCAGTCCAAGTTTTGTCAGTTGTGTCGGAAAACAAGAAGATGCCCACTGGAATCAAGAAAGGAATCATCGAGAAATATCCCCAAATGATTATTTCCAACAACATACAAAGACGTGGGACAACCATAGAACAATATGGTTAGGAAGTTAATATTTCCCTTGATGAAAGAAGTCTATGTGGAATGTTAGTAGGAACCAAAAGCGTGTGAGGCAGTTTTCTCAGAAAAATGAGTGGAGCAGAGAAAAAAGAGACAATGCTCCCCAAAAGAAAAATATATAAAAGGAAGCACTAACATCATAAATAGAGTTAGATTTTTTGGAGTTAGCTTAGCTAGATAGCTAGTGCGAATAATGAGACATTGAGAACATTGAGCCTTCAGTATCGAGCTCACTCTGAGCATGTTTTATTGTTGTAATGATTTGAATATAATTCTATGTATATTATATGTATGAGTTTTGAGCAAGGGCACATTACACAGTATGTTGTAATTCTGAGGTTTTATATAGTAAAGATATGAAGTTTTATGGTTGTCATATGTATCTAGCCTACACAATGTATATCTTTGATGTGATGTAATGCTTCCAGTAATAAAGATGTGATATCTTTGATCCATTCTATGTTTGTGATGTAAGAGTGGAATATGTGTGTGTATTGTTTTAATTCTTAGTCCTAATAGTTTATGAAACACGAGCTACATGGTTGCCAATCGCAGTGAATTTTTGTGTATTTAAGCCCTCGTCCATTTCACAATACCTTATGGTCTCTGTGACCCTCTCTACATCTCGATTTAGACCTTCCTCGGACTTGTTCGATGATTGATATGTCCGTGCTTTGGGAGTTTTGTTGGACAACTCTAGATGAACCTTGGGTCTAAAACTCCCTAACATTAAGAAGGATGGGACATGTGCAAGAATGGATCAAAAGATCCCAATAAATGGTTCTGTTGTTGGGACCTGAAGTCTTGTCGATATTGATGAAGGAAAAAAAAATCAGTTGGAATCCTTTGAAGGAGGAGATTCAAAAGTGGATAAGAGAAAAAGAAGACGAGTTTTCACTGTGAGAGACTCAAGGATTGAGGGTGAATACAAAGAAATGGAAATGAAGATGTCTTTACTCATATATGCATGATATTTTCTTCACATAATTTCCTTTTATGTTGCATGAATGGCTAAAGAGGCAATATACTACCAATTCTTCGATGTGGCCATTAGAGCTAGTGGTTTGGGATCAAGCCAAGCTTGAAGAACTGAAATATTTGGACAATAACTAGAATCGTGTTATTTATTTCTGGTTTGCTTGAGTAAAAGAAGGCTACATTATTGAATTCATTGTGGAATACATCGATTCTTTCAATGAGGAAGAAATAATGTTTGAAGAAGGACCAAGAAGGTGTTGATTAAGGTTGGTTGTCATTGATGTCAACCCTTGAAGAAAGCCCCATAGCACAAAGGTTTGGGTAATGGACCCAAGATTGTTTGATGTAAATATGACTCATTATTTTTTTTTCATGGTTGATAATAATTAAATATGGATGAACTCCAAAGTGGTCCCCTTATGGTGAAAGCCCTCATAGGAAGACGCTTTGCGGAGTAAGAGAACCCATGATTAATTGTGGAATAATGAGATGAAGGACATTGAATTTGTCAGGGAAATTATCCTAGATGGATATTTCTTGTCATTTCATTTTTGTTGGTATGTAGAACCTCACATAACTCCTCACGGTTAGAGAGTTATGGCCATGAGAAATTTGAGACCCCAGGTTTGGGTAATGGACCCAAGTTTGTTTGATGGGTAACGGTATGTGTTATGATATATTTTTAGATAATACTATTCTATATGGATATTACATTTCATGTCATTTCTTGTGGTATGTGGAACGTCACATAACTCCTCACGGTTTGAGAGTTATGGCCTTACGAAGTTGGAGGACCCTCACATGTCATTTAGAAGCCCCAAAAGGTCAAAGTAGTCAAAGTGGTTTAAGGGATTTTAAAAGGTAAATAATAAAGTGAAGTGATGAGTGTACTATAATTCAAAGTGAATACAAAATAAATTATTTAAATAATAAATTTAATGGAGAAATTAGAAGTGGGTTAACCCTAAAATAAGAAAAGTGGGCAAAGTGACCTAGAAGATGTTTTTAAGGAAGCTACTTGGAGAGTATAAATAAGAGGCTAGGCTCTCTCATTTTAATCACACTTGAGAATATTGAATATATATATGTGTCTAAGGTAACCAAGGATATCTAAGACGAAATTCTAAAGGAAGGTGAAGAAAAGAAGGCCAAAATGCAAGGAAGGATAATTTGTTTTGATGGTGTTTTCCAAGGTATGTCATTTACAGGTCATATCACCCTTTTCGCTACAAATTGTTTTCTCTAATGATTCAGACCGTGAAATTTCTATTCCATTGATAAAACATATCCAAGTATATGTGGTAAAAAATTCAGCTTGTGGGTCGTTGTATTTTTGGAGTTACACTCCATGGAAAATAGGGTTTGTGGCTAGTCCTAAAACTAGTCAAAAACAAGTGTTTCGGGTAAAAACGTCATAACTTCTTCATAATAGATACAAATTCAGTGAAACCAAATGTTTTGGTTAGGGTACAGTATTTAGTATGTTTTTTAATAGTTTCATATCAATTCAAAAATATTCCATGAGGGGCATGCTCTACAAGGTCATTCTCTAGAATAAGACAGAATTCAACAAGGTATGTCATTTTTTCTATAACTCCTTTTATGAGCGGTTCCAAGTAGTGACACCTAGAGGAATTGCATAAAACACACTGAAGAACATTGTGTATCAGTTTCAGATCTTTATACATTACAGGTACAAAGTTATGATTACTTCAAGTTAGGGTTGTTAACTAATCCAAAACTAGCCATGTGAGACTAAAGAAATGTTTGATGAACATGCTAGTCTCTTGTTGTTAAAGTCAAGGAAGGTTTGCAAGAATGTGATCATATACACCAGGTCTATTACCGAGCTACAAATCAGATTTGGATGATGAAATTGATGAGGGCTTTTGGTTGAGGCACATGTTGAGTACATGGTTGAGACAAGTAGTTGATGAGTTGGCACATACATGAGGTGTATAGTTGATGATGTTGGTACATATTGATGAGTCACAGTTTATGAGTAGTTGACACATGATTGGTACATACTTGGTACATGGTTGGATGCACTTGTTTATGGTACAGGTTGATTACAGTTTGTTTGGTACAGGTTGGTGCATGGTGGATGCACTTGTTTATGGTACAGGTTGATGCATGGTTGATGCATGGTTCAGATTTATTGGTACAGGTTTACAACGGTATATCTCACAGTGATAGTGTGACAACGGTTCCATCATTCTACTTCTACTTCAGGGCGGTTGGACGGGGCAAGGATAGGTGGTTGTAGCCACCTTCCAGTTGTAGATGGAGAACATAGGGGGTTGTATCCTCCTTCTGGTTGTAGCTAGAGAATTGGGGAGTTGGAGCTTCCCTCAGGTTGTAGCCTAAGAAAGTAGGGGGTTGGAGCCTCCTTCCAGTTGCAGCTGGAAAACAAAGGAAGTTGGTGCTTCCAATGAATGTAATTCTTCAAGACATATAAGAAACAAAATTCTGTGGTTTTCTCCCGATTTGGGTTTCCACGTAAAACATTGGTGTATTGTGTATGTGTGTGATTGTTTATTTATTATTGCTCATTATTGGATAATAATTCTACATTGATATAACATTTGAAGAAAAAGGATTATAATTACGCTATTACTAATTCACCCCCCCCCCCTCTCAGTAATCCAATAGAAGGTGGATGTTGAAAGAAATTCCACTTTGGATAAAATGTTGTTCATGGAGAAGGGAATGAAAGGTATAGAGCCTGATCGAATGGTCGATTAAACTCCCCTAGTGTAGGGGGGTTTGCTTGCAAGGATGGGGGAATGTAAGAAAAGAGAGAGAATGGGTCTGATATGTAGGATCAAGAAATTGTCAAGATGAGGTGAGGTATGGAATGGACCCATAAGAGCAAAGGAGAAAAAGAGATGAGAGGTATGTAAAAAGAGTTGAGATAATATGAAGAGAGAAAGAGAAAGGTGGAAAATAATTAGCCAGGGGTGCACAATGAGGGGTCAGGTCCAAGATGAAGAGAAAATATATCGCACCAAGTGGTAGTGAGGGAGTGTATGATGTGCTAGCATGGAGAAAAAATGAGGATAGGCCCTCAAAGAGGTGTGGCATGGAGGAGATGGTGTCCAGTAGGGATACTATTACGGACCTAGGTGACGAAATCTGGACTGCTTAGCTATTGTGGAATGCCACAACCTTAGAAGAATATGAAGCGCAGAGCAATGGTGCACTGATAAGAAGAGAGGATGACATGCAGAGTAGTAGTGTGTTGTTTGGAGAGAGATATTATGTGCAAGGTGATAATGCATAGATCAAACTTGGAGATGAAGCATGGATTTGTGGTGCGCATATCGACCCAAAGGAAGGAGCGCACATTTGTGGTGTGCAGTCAGGAGAGGAAGGTAGAGAATAGAGTGTTGGTGCACCAAAAGAAAGAAAAGCAATATGGAGGCTCACTTAGTGGTGGGGGAGACAAATTGATAGTAGTAGATGGTCTTGTGTATTTTCAAGAAGAATGTGTGGGTCACTTCACGAGAAGTTTCCAAAGAAGATGGACTTACGACCGATTTGTACCACCCCCTTTGCACATTTTTAATCAAGAAGAAAACATAGTAGATAGTGAAGATCAAAGTAGAAGAAAGATGAGAAGAAGAAAGAAGTGATGATACGAGTGAAGAAGAAGGTGAAGTCCATAATACTTCAACCCAAGTGATTGTGGTGTGGAAAAGTCCAAACAATAAAAGTCAAAGAAGAGGAAATATATCAAGTATGAAGATGGCGAATCAAGATAATACACTGAGGTTTCCTGTGTTCCATGGAACCGGTAAGGAATATGCATAGAAACACTATTTTACCTACGAAGCAATATAGTATGTAAAGATAATTATAGACGAAGAATTTAAAATCGTGCAACTAGAAACCACGTTCAGAGACAGAGCCCTGACGTGGTACATGAAATACAAGGCTACTGCACCTGCTGGATAGGAAAAGAACCTAACCTATATTAAGAAGGATATACTTAGGGAGTTTCATAAGCCTATGTCAGAATCCCAATGCATTATATAAATCAAGGAAATAAAAAATAAGGAAGGAGAAATCATATGGGACTATGACTAGTAGTTTAAAATATTGTAGGTTCAAATGACGTTCCAAATCTGGGACAGGAAACACAGAGAATGGTTCATTATGGGTTTAATCCCCCATATATGAGTCCCAATCACCCAACAAAAGGTGACGAATCAAGTAGAGGCAGTCGAAATCATGATGCACTTCGAAGATACACCTAGAGGCATAGATACATCGACCAAGTCAGCGCAAGTTTAATCGCAGCTAGCCAACCTAACAATATAGTTTCACGATATTTCCAAGACAAAAGTTGTGCACGAGAACTCATGGTGTAATACATGTTGTTCCGAGGGGAATCTCTGAGATGAGTGCTCAATCCTTCCAAATTATGTGGTGACTGGCACGCCAAGTCCATTTCCATCTGGATAGTCATAATGGTGAGAGATATGTTGATAGTGGGGACATGTTCCACCCTGCTATCCCACATTACAAAAATACGAAACGACGACTCACACTCCATTATGAGAGTTATGTAAATCTTTCAACCATGATGTCAATAGTTGTCACTCCCTCCAGTTAATGCAAGATAAAACTTGCAATGTATTTTGGGTACATGAGGAGAATAAAGGTGGTGAGCATAGGGGAAGATGAAAAGGAGGACCCCAAGGTGGATATGGGCATGGTCACGATCATGGATATGGCGTATTTGGAGGTAGACCCCCCACATGTTTAATTGCAGTGATATTGGTCATGTCTCACGATTTTTGACCAAACCACGCATATTGCATGCATATTGTTAAGTCTTGAACATATAATTGAGGATTGTTCTGACTTACTCAAGAAGTGGGAGGATAAGAAGAATAATTGTAACATTGTGCATGCTAAGACATGAAAAAAAAAAAAAAAAACGAGGAGGATGACTTCTAAGTAGTAACCCGTGAAGGGGTGAAGACAAGGGAAGACTTCCAGCATGGTGAAGGCTCGGGTCAAAAATCGGACAGAAATATCAGAAAGGCACCCCAATCGCCTCCAAAGTTTGTTTTTTCTCAGCAAAACAAACTTTTGTGTGATGTGCAAAGAGCACTTGAAGAGGAAAGAGTGTGCAAGGAGTTGCAACATGCAACTCAAAGGTCTCTTGAAGAGGTATGGATATGGGAGGAAGTGTATATAGTGATGCAAAGGTCACTAGAAGAAGCTCAGATCCGTGAAGAGGTGTAGTGGGAGACGTAGAGGTCATTGGACAAACCTCACGTGCATGAGGAATTACAACGTGCGACAAAAATATATTTGGAGGAGGATTTCATGTGTGATGAAATACAACACGCAACACAAAGATTGATAGAGGAAGTATGCAGACATACTACATTGTGATGCACTGAGTAAAAAGAATATGAAGAACAACACCATGAGGAGTTGCAATGCACAATGCACACAAAATCCTTGTGTGACATACGTTGCATGGTAGAATTCGAAGATCAAGTCAATACCTTCTTACAAAGTTGTTTGGTATTGCTTAAATATCTAGAAGATGCAAGTAAATTGACCCAGATGTTAGCTACTTGCATGAAAGAACAAGGAGAGGATACCACCATATCTACTCTGCTACTAGAAAGGGATGTATGTCAGGTCAGTAAGAAAAAGTGCATTGGCCAAGAATTTAATATGACAACAGAGCTTGGTGGGTATGGCATGGATGGAGTCATGTTGGATCTGGGATCTGACATGAACATTTTGTCAAATAAATCTTGGGAAGTCATGGGTAAGCCTAAGTTGGTCTGATCACCCATCCAGTTGCGATTGGACAATCAATACAATATCTACCCCATAGGCCAGATGGAAAAAGTGGAAGTGAACATAGAAGGAGTGAAAACAAAGGAAAACTTTGAAGTCATCGAGATCATGGATGAGTCTGATCCATATCCTACATTACTGGGGATTTCCTGGGCCTTTGACAATGATGAGATGTTAAATTTGAAGAAGAGGAAAATTTCCTTTGAAACTGACACCTTGGGAATGGTCATGCCACTAGATCCATATGAGGGTGACCAATACAATGATCCCATGGATGAGGATGCATGGTGCTTAGTCATTGAAAATATTTACAAAATCACAGGGCACAGGGAGGACTACATCAACCCCACCACAGATGGTGATTTACGTGGGAGTGTAAAGTCTTATGACACAGATTCTAAGGATGCCATGGAAAGGTGGAAAAGAAATATCTACAAATTTTCCATGCATAGATGCACAAGGATAACAAAATCAATTCGATGGATCAGGTCTGAGATTTATGATGCTCCATGGTTTGATGGGATAGAGCTGATGGAGACATTCCTTGGATAGATGGAGAAAACCATTCACATGGAGTAGAGACTTCAAGCCATGGATTTTGTGGTTTGAGGAACCCCTGCACGGTGGTGGGTGACCCACCGAATGAATATTCATAACTGAGCATAGGTATCCAAGTTCATAAAAGTGTGATTCCATCCTATCATTGACTTTGAGATAGACAACTAATATAAGGGCATTGAGGACCCTTAGGAACACATCTCATTCTATGAAAAATGTTGGATCTCTAAGAACATACCTTGAGAAAAATGGGTCCATCGATTTGTGAACACAATGGACATTATCCCTAGAATATGGTACATTCAGGAGGAACTTAGGAGGAAAACAAGTGAGTGGACCCATATGAGTTCCCATTTTATTTCAACCTTTTGTTTCACCGAAGAATATCTAGTTCACATAGAGGCGCTCTGTTGGATTAAGGAATCCATTTTCCATTGACAGTCAAAGAACATTTCCCCCAGGGTGGTCAGCTCATACCATCAGCTGGTGGAAAAACTGAAAGAACCATTACAATGTTGGAGATTGATGTGGACAACATTGATGATGAGGACCCCCACAACATCCAAATCATAGATTCAGAAGGAGAACACATACTAAAGGGAAAGGTGGTAGAGATGACTGCATCGAAATATAATGGTCAAATAAAAACCAAGAAACACAATATTGGCACTGAAGAAGCACCCAAGATGGCCATTATTGGATATTATTGGGATAAGGAGATGGTCACTCAAGTTGTTGACCTACTTAAAGAGTATGAGGACTTGTTTCCTTGTAGATTTTCTAAGATGAAGGGGATTGTAGGATCATTGGAAGCTATGAAGATCCAACTCAAATACAATTCCAAACCAATAAAGAAAAGACTCTATCGCCTAAATCCTAAGTACAAGGAAAAGGTACGCAACAAACTATACTGAATGTTGGATGTTGGGATCATCGTCCTTGTGGGGGACTCTAATTGGATTATCCCTATGGTTGTGCAACCTAATAAGGCCGAGGAAATTTACATATGTGTCTATATGAAGAGCTTGAATGTAGCCTACATCCATGACCCTTTCCCGACCCCCTTCACAGATGAGATGCTAAAAATTGTTGGTAGTTGGGAATTCATTCACGAATGGATTCTCATGATATCATCAAGTTTAGATCACAAAGGAAGATCAATATAAAACCACCTTTGCGACTGAATGGGGGTCATTTGCATACATAAGCATTCCCTTTGGCTTAAAAATTTCCCTTGTTGCGTTTTCCTGGATAATGGTCGCCACCTTTAAGGAATTAATCCACAAGTTCCTTGAGGTATAATTAGATGATTGGACTGTTTTTAGTCTATTAAAATAACACATGCAATCTCTTTGACTAATGTTGGATTGATCTTTCCATCTAAAGATCTCTTTGAATTTGAAGAAATGCATCTTTTGTACACCCTTTGGTATATTTTCGGGCCACGTCATGTGCAAAGATGACTTTTCGGTGGACCCAACTAATATTTCCTCCATCTTGGATATGGTGGCTCCCAATTTAGTTTGATAAATGCGCACAACATTGGGACATACGGGATACTACCAACGTTTCATCTAGAATTATGATCAAATTGTAGCTCCATTGGAAAGGTTAATGTGAAAGGATATTAAATATAAATGGAAAAATAAATTCCATCAAGCCTTTGATACCCTCAAAAAAAAACTAATCACTTCACCCATTTTTATTTTCCCCGATTAGTCAAAGCTCTTCCATGTACACATCGATGCTTCATCCATTGTATTGGGTGTTGTTCTGGCACAACCAAGGGAGGGAAATATAGATCATTTGGTTTATTTTTCCATCCAAAAGTTGTCTGATGCTAAAATGAATTATACTACAACCGAGAATGACGACCTGACCATGGTATATGCCTTGCATAAATTCCACCACTATTTTCTAGGGTCTGCTTTCAAATTCTTCACTGATCATTTTGCCCTCAAGTATTTAGTCAAAAAACTAGTGTTGTGTGGCCAAATCTGGTGGTGGTTGTTGTTGTTTCAATAATTTTACTTTGAAGTTGTTGTTAAGCCGAGAAAACACAATGTTGGACCAGATCATCTATCATGGATTCATACTGGGGAAGTTGCTATGAACCTTGATGATGAACTCCCAAATGTTCATCTCTTTCAGTTTGAAGTCGTACATGATTAATTGGTTGAAATAGAAGAATTCCTCATCACTGGCTAGGCTCCTACCGAATATACTCGTGTGCAATGTAGGAAAATGGTGACCTGCAGTGTTGATTATTAGTCGATTTCCTTGCAATTGTATAAGTTGGGTGCAAATGCAATCCTACATCACTATGCTTTAGAACAAAAATGGGACTCCCTCCTATACGAGGCACATGAAGGTATTTTTGGAGGCCATAATTCCAGTAAGGATACCATGCACAAAGTTCTACGCACAAGCATTTGGTGGCCCTCTCTCTTTGCAAACTCTAAATACTAATACAAATGTTGTGATGTATGTCAATGTGTGGGAAAGCCCTGCCACATAGATGAGCTCCCATTGTTCCCTGTGACTTCACTTGATCCCTTCGAAAAATGGATAATAGATTTTGTTGGGCCCATCAATCCTCTCGCACATCACACGGGGGCACACTACATCTTTACCACAATCAAATACCTCACCAAGTGGGACGAGGAAGCACTAGTCAAGGATTGTACAACAAAAACAATGCACTTTATCTTGGATAATTTCATCACTTTATTTGGATGTCCAAAGGTGTTGATGAGTAACTAGGGGTCACATTTTGTGAATGAGACCATTCAACAACTTACCTAGGAATTTGTGATTCATCATCAAAAGAGAACCCCTTATCACCCTCAAGCCAACGGTAGAGTGGAATCTTTCAAAACAAATTTAGAACATGTTATAACAAAAGTTTGCAATATGCAACGTGATCACTGGGACTAGTGCATCCCCATAGTCTTATGAGATTATTGAACCACATGTAAAAGGTTGACGAAGCACATGCCATTCTGATTGTTCTATGTAAAATAAGTGGTCATGCCCCTAGAATTTGTTGTTACAAGCCTCCGGGTCACCCTCGCCACACAAATGACCAATGATCGGTCCCTTCAACATCGGTTAGACAAAATAGTGGAACTAGAAGAATATTATATGATGGTAAGTTTCAGTCAATTTGTTGAGAAAAAAAAATAAAAGGCATGGGGTGATCAGAATATCTGCCAAAAAATTATCCAGCCTAACTATTTGGTATTATTATACGACAAAAAATATTTACACCATCCAGGAAAGATCCACATACAATGGTTGGGTCCATTTTGACTAGTCTACATCAATAAAGAAGACATTGCCAAATTGGAAACCCTAAAACTTCAACCACTCAAGGGACTCATTAATGGAATCAAATTGAAGGTTTACTATGACTCGTAGGGGGCCACATCCATTTAATTTTTCAGTTTAAATTTTTGAAAAGAGGTAGAATAAATTTAGTATAGGGTGTACAACATGTAGCATCTATCATAGTCAATATAAATTACCTTTTTTCACAACACATGCTTCACATCAGTCAAGAACATGGACAGGTGTGAGTGATTGTTTGAGCAGGTTTCTGAATTTTCCAATCCAACCGTTGCTTTAACATCTCTATAGGGTACATATCCGGTCTGAAAATTCACGAGGGTCTTTGAAGAGTCTTCTGGTGATTCAATGCATTGAAAGGACAAAGTAATCCAAGTTTGGAAGTTCACCCATACCGCAAGCACGCAGTCTATTCTTCCACCCCTCTCCCCGAGAAGCATCTTCAATACAATAGATTGGTTCTATCGATCTCCCCATGAGTGAAAATTCACTACCACTTTCTGCTTGTTCTCCAAGCTACCCCAATCAAACAGTATTCCTTTATGTCACCTTATTCCCCACCCTCTTCTCTCTATATATATCATCCCTCTGACACTCTGTCTAGAGTAGTTTTCCATGTCCATCACCTTTCTCTAGGATTCCTCGCTCCCCTATCATGGCACGACCTAGCAAAAGGTCCATACATTGCTATTTCCAGTTCTGCCAAGTAGTTTTAGTTTTGTCTCTTCCATGTTTATATTGAATATCAGGTTGTTACCAATTTCTAGGTTGCGTTCCCTCCTTTGTATTTCCTACCTAGTATCATCTCTGCCCACCACAGTTCCTTGAACCTTGTATCGTACTCGCGTAAAGAGTCACCATGCATCATCCACTTTGCTAATAGGAAGGTTACCCTTCAATGGCTCGCCAAAAACCCAACTTTTATCCATATTTATGGGCCCTCCCACAACAGCGGTGAGGCCAAATTAATTCCATCCATCCAACCTCATTGCTACTCCTCCCCTTCTCACATCTCTCCAAGGATCCTCAAACCTCCAGAAGAAGAACGGTCAAGGCTCTCTGCTCGGCTTGGTCCAAACAAAACAAATAGAAAAACAAAGAATGATACTCTCTCTTGAGGAACTCTTAACTCTCTTCCACATTTGGGGGTGGATGGGGAAATTTAAACAACTCCATCATTCACCTCCATAGACACCAGCGAAGGATATGAGCCAAGAAACTGGCTACAATCACAACTTTCTTAAAATAAATATGAGTGGCTCTTACTCCCCTTGTCTTCCTTCAGAACTTCAACAGGTAGCTCGATCACAAGCTAGATAATAGTAGTGGGGGTCTGTTGGCACCCAAATGTTTGGGTTTAGGTTTGTGTGTGTGCATAAACTAAGTTTTGCATGCTCATTCCATATTTTTTCCACTCCTAAGGAAATGTGAGAGGAATGACATAGAGTGTGCACCATATGGTGTTATTCCAGTTGCGCTCCATTATTAAAGACTAACAATTATGTGTTGGTCCTATTTTTGTCAATTGTGTTGGAAAACAACAAGATTCCCACTAGAATCAAGAAATGAATCATCGGGAAATCTCCCCAAATGATTACTGCCAGCAACATCCAAAGACATTGGACAGTCAGAGAAAAAGATGACTAGGAAGTTAAGATTTCCCTTGATGCAGGAAGTCTACATGGAGCATTGGTAGGCACCAGAAGCATGCGAGGTAGTTTTATCAGACAAACGAGTGGATTAGAGAAAAAAGAGACAGGGCTCCCTAGGAGAAAAAGTATAAAAAGAAGTGCTAACATAAAAAATAGATTTATATTTTTTGGAGTTAGATTAGCTAGATAGATGGTGAGGTAGTGAGACATTGAGAACATTAATCCTTCAGTATCTAGCTCACTTTGAGCCTATTTTCTTATTGTAATTCTTTGAATATAGTTCTATTTCTATTATATGCCTGAGTTTTAAGCAAGGGCGCATTATGCAATATGTCGTAATTATGAGGTTTTGTATAGAAAATATATGAAGTTATATGGTTGTCACATTTATTTGTTCTACATGATGTATATCTCCGATGTGATGGAATTCTTCCAATAATAAATATATGATAGTTCTAATCCATTCTATGTCTCTGTGGTATGAGTTGAATCTGTGTGTGTATTGTTTTAATTATTAGTCCTAATAGTTTATCATACATGAGCTACATGGATGTCAATCGCAGTGAATTTTCATGTGTTTAAGCCTTCATTCCTCTCACAATACCTTATGGTCTCTGTGATCCTCTCTGAATCTCAAGTGAGACCTTCCTCAGCCTTGGTCGAGGATTGATATGCAGGAGCTTTGGGTTTTTTGTTGGACAACTCTGGACGAACCCTGGTTCTAAAACTCCCCAACATTAATAAGGATAGGACACAAGCAAGCATGGATAGAAAGCACCCAACAATTCCTCTAATGAGGATCATTTAAGGCTATCATTGAATAATACCATTTAAGAGATAACATGGAGGATGGACAAAATCACTATATTCATGAAGAAGAAGATATAATCCTAAATACCAGTGTAGGAAATGAGGAAACAAAATCCAATGGGCACAAAGAAAGGATTGAGCCATTATATTTGATAGAAACTATGAGGAGATTGAATATGGAGGTGTAGAGTTGTAGAGTTCATAATGAGATAATTGTAAGGGCTCAAGAGAAGAAAAATCAATTGAATGATCAGCCAATGAAAATATTGAATAAGTTGTAGAGGCGAATCAAGAATAGGTCAAGTTCAAAGAATGGAGAAGAAGCCAAAGTTTGTTCAAGAAGAAAAAATCATGGAATATATAGGCACTCAAGAAGTGTGAACTCAAAGGAAGCATTACTCACCAACACATTCATCTAGGAATCAATATGCATCTAAAGAATCATAGAGTAACCCATAAGTTCTTCCAATCAAACATCAAAGGAAAATGTATGAATGATACAATTTACAAGGAGAGATTAAGAAGATTAATCCACCAAACTTTGATTGTGAAAAAAAGATGGGAGAGGATGTTGAGTCTTGGTTTCTAGGGATAAGGACTTACTTTCAGCTTCATAATTACTCATCCAATATGGAAGTTGGAATATATATATATATATATATATATATATATATATATATATATATATATATATATATATATATATATATAATTTTGCAAAGAAAGGGCTCTATGTGGTAGGACCAACTAAGGAAAGTTAATCATATTAATGAGAGGAGGATATCTTGAAAGTAGTTCAAGAATTACTTCCAATAGAAGTACCTCTCTAAGAACCACTATGAAAAGAAGATGCACAAATTATTTGAACTAAAACTAGGGAATTTCACCTTGGCAGAATATGAGAAGAAGTTTTGGAGTTGATGAGATATGTGGGATATATTAAAGAGGAGAAGGTGAAGATATAAACATTCCTAACTGGGTTGTATACATTCTACAAAGACAAAATTCAATTTGATGAGCCTAAGACTCTTGAAAAGACAACTAGGAATGCCAAATAATTGCATGACCAAAGAACAAAAAATGCATGATTTCAAAGGAGGAGGCTATGGAGAACCTAGATGACAAGGGAGAATTACTAAGAAAAATAGAACATGTATGATGTGATGGTTGAACCATCTCTATGGTAAGTTGTATTTATGCTTGGAAAATTTGCAATTTATAAACCAAGAACTTATGTGTAAGGAATATGAAGGAAATAATGAATTTTCACTCACTCGAAAGCTACTAATGGAGGAATAAAGAATTCCATAACATGTAATTGTATTATAAGATTGAGTTGTAGTTGGTTGAGAATAGTACAATGGAATGAAGAGAAAATTCCAAAGTTAGATAAATCTTATGAAAACTAGAGATAAGGGCATGGAATGCCATAATATAGATGCTTAAGATAATAGAAGATAGTGAATCATTGAGGTAAATGATTCTATCAATGAATTTGAATTGTTGGATGAGAATGAGAGTAGGGAATGTTGAGTGAATTTTGAGTGTATGAGGTAAGAAAATCAAATAAGGACATAACAATTGTAGTTAATTCTAGAATTAAAGTATAAATAAGGAGCGTGAAATAATAAGTGTGATTGTTATAAAGGTGGAGTGGATTGAGTGGTGCCCATATTGTTTTGAGGTGTATTTCAATGAACTTGTGGATTTTTCACAAGTGAGCCATTTTTTGTTGATAGCATTGGTTAGCTACATCAAACATCACAAATTCATTATCTTAATTGAAAATGGTATCACCCATAGATTCATTCATCAATGTGTATCCCAAGAAACAAACTGCTACATCTATGTTGTGAACATCTTCGAAATCATGATTGATAATAAGGGTTCTATGAAATTTTGTGGTCATTGTGAAAATGTGAGACTTCAAATGGGTGATTATTATTTGAAAACCCACATATTTTCCAATGAAATGGGTGGTTTTGACATTTTCTTTGGTGTTGAATGGTTACAGACATTAGGACCCATCACCATGGCTTTCCATGAGTTATACATGAATTTCCAATAGGAGAGATATAGATACAACTTCAAAGGAATTACAACTAGCTCTTTGGAGATCATCAACTCCCATCATATGAAAAGATTCTTTAAAAAATGAATTCATGCATTTTGGCTCAATTCCATTCCATTCAATCCTTTGAGACACCTTCTCAACCCATTCATCCTAGCATGCTTTAAGTCTTGGAAAAACACCAATTTGGATTTATACCTCCCCAAGGACTACCACCCTTCTGAATGGAGTATGATAATTCTATTCCACTCATACCAGGTAGTCTCCCACCAAACGTATGCCCATATCGCCATTTATTTTCCAATATATATATATATAAGAGAGTGCAGGACTTACTAGCCATTAGTGTCATATTCTCTAATACTAACCCTTATTCTTCACCAATATTCATCATCCTCAAAAACTAAGGCACTTGGCATGTATGCTCTGACTTCCCATCTCTCAAAAAAACTCACAATCAAGGTTAAATTTCCCATTCTAGTCACTGATGACTTTTTGGATGAGCTCAAGGGTGTTCAATTATTCACCAAACTTGATCTATGCTCAAGTTATCACCAAATTCACATGAAGGAGGTGCATATTCATAAGACTAATTTTCTCACTCTTGAAGCAAATTAAAGGTTTTGGTGATGCCCTTTGGCCTTCCCAATGCACCTTCCGTTGGAATTATTATCATTGATGTCATATTATGGCATTGCAATACAAACAATATTTACAAGATTAACATCTCTCTCTCTCTCTCTCTCTCTCTATCTATCTATCTATCTATCTATCTATCTATCTATCTATATATATATACAAGTATATTAAAAAATAAAAAAGTGAAATGGGGGCTTCAAACACATGGGTTTGGGGTATTTTCCTATGGTATTGGGAATTAATTATTTAATTAATGGACATGTGCCTTCATGAAGGGTTATAAAAAATTATAAAAAAGAGAAAGAATTTCAGAGAAAGTGTGTGTGTGAAAAATGGATTAGCAAAGATTGAATTGTGAAATCAGTTTCAGGGCATCTTGGCATTTTCGTGATAAAATTATTTCTATGATATTTTAGACCATGAAATTTGGAAGAGATGGAGGAGAGATACTAGTGTACAATTGGTACCAATTTCATATGTTGGTGAACTACACTTTCGAAGATATTCCCTATGGAATTTAGGGTTCTTGAATGCTCCTAAAATCAGTTTCAAACAGGTCATATTGACACTTTTGCTATAACTTATGTTTTGGGATGTTTCAAACCTTGAAACTTTACTATGGCAGAGGAGAGATATTGGTGTACATGTATTACAAATTTCAAATTTTATTTCACTACACTTTCAAATATATTCCCTATGGAAGTATGGGTTCCTAAATGCTCCAAAACTCAGTTTCGAATAGGTCATCTTGGCACATTCACTATAAATTATTTTCTCGGATGGTTCAGATCTTGAAACTTTGCATATATAGAGGAGTGTCTGTCGTGTACATATGTTACAAAGTGTAGATGATGGTTCAATATACGTTCGGATATATTCCCTGAGGAAGTTAGGGTTCTTGAATGCTCCTGAAATCAGTTTCAAATAGGTCAATTTAGAACATTTTCTATAACTTATTTTATGGGATGTTCCAAACCTTTCAATGTTGTAGATACAGAGATGTGATCGTGGTGTACATGTGGTAAACATTTTTTATTGTGGTTATCTATACTTTCAGAGATATTCCCTGTGGAAGTTAGGGTTCTAGAATTCTCCTTAAATTCATTTCAAATGGGTCAGCTTGGCATTTTCACTGTAACTTATTTTATGTGATTCTTCAGACTGTAGATAATTTAGAAAACATAGGAGACATACATAAGTACCTCATTTTATAATCATAATTTAAAAATTGGATATGTGGCATGTTGTAAAAGTTCATTGTTGGGAAGAGGCCCAAAACAACAAGGTTTGAGAAAGTTACCATTTGGAAATTCAAATTTTGGTCAGACCTAGTAAACAAAGTAGTGAGAAGACTTGGTGAAGGTAGAAGCAATGAGTATACTTGGCATTTTCACTATAAAATAGGTCCGCTTGGAATTTTCACTATAACTTGTTTTATGGGACTCTTCGGACTGTGAAAATTTCAAAGTATAGAGGAAACATACATAAGTACCTCAAGTAACAATTTAATATTATTTCTAAAATTGGATACATGGCATGATGTGCAAGTTCTTTTTTGGGAAGAGGCCCAAAACAACAAGGTTTGAGAAATTTACCATTTGGAAATTCAAATTTTGGTTAGACCTGGTAAAGGAAGAAGTAGTGAGCATACTTGATGAAATAAGAAGTAATTAGTAGACCTAGTAAAGGAAGAAGCAATAATCACTCTGGTAAATGCATAAGTAGCAAGTAGACTCGATGAACATTAGTGCAACTCACACAAGCAGATTGGTGTCTCTTGCTAAGTTGGTGCTTAGTGGTTGGGATTGGTTTCTCCAATAGAATCGTGCCTACGAAGATTTGTAACATATTTATGTCTCTTTCTAAGGTGGTGCTTAGAGGTGGGGATTAGTTTCTCTAATTTATTGGTGTCTACGAAGATCTATAATAGATTGGTGTCTCTTGCTAAGTTGGTGCTTAGTGGTGGGGATTGGTGTCTCCAGTAGATTGATGTCTACAAATATATGTAAGAGTATTTTGGTGCCTACTAGGTGTTAGTCCCTAAAGTTGCACTTGACTGCTAAAGAGAAATCTAGGAAATCATCAAGTTATTGCAATGATTTTAATTGGTTTAATTTGATTTTGTATTGGTTGGTAGGAGGACCACGTAAATCAAGTAGGTTGAAAAAGGTAAAATTCTGAATAGATACTCTTAAATCAAAAAATGACCAGCATTTCAAGTAGTCAAGGGAATTCATTTTGAGAGCTAGCCATTCAATAGACAAAGAGGAATAAAGAGACATAGATGAATACATAAACCAAGAAACCGCCAAATTCATATATTCACCAGGAAGATTTTCATATTAGAAATGTCATTTCAAATATAAAACATATACTTGAATACATAAACATAGACAGGTAATTGACAATTAGATCGTCACTGTAATTGAAGCTGAATCTTGAAGAAATTGATGCATCGCAGGAATTTATATTGCATTCAAATGAGAGAAGAACAAAATAGAGTACAAGAAGAGCATTGTCTAAACATCATCAAAATGTATGATCATTGAGTATGAAATTTTGCAGGGCTAGAAGCCTTTTCATTAGAATCTTCAGGATTCCTCCCTTTGTAATCCACTCCACCTCTAGAGTCATTCCCCCCTGTAACTATGTACCAATAATCGATTTTATATAAAATTACATCAGCCATTAATTATTGGCTTCTAAGAAACATAATCTATGAGTTTGCAAAAACTCTGGGAATGATGCGATCGAATGCCCTTCCTGTAATTGTCTTGCCACCTATATTTAGATGTTATTCCTTCAAATATGGAGAAAATCATTAACTTGAGTTTTGGTGCAAGATCGTACTCCTCGACACTTGTTGGCAATTACCTTGACACCTATAATTACATGTGAATGAGCATTAGTTTTGGTCATTCCTCATAATTGGCTACATGCTCACACTTAGGAAAGCTCCTTTGGAAATTTGGAACCCCAACCTGGCAGTCGACTGATTTCTGTTTTAGGTAATACTGGATGGTGGCTACTGGAAACACCATTTCATGATCCTGAATGTTCTCTCGGACCGTATATATACTCCCAATATTGTTACGGACCACAATCCCTAGTGAAACTTCAATTGGAGTATAAACTATGACAAGCAATAACTCGCTATGTATTGAATACAATTTTAATATCGTTGGCTACAAGGGATCATGGTTGGAATTCTTTGCAGTTACAATCATTTATATAGTTAATGGTCTCCATAATAACTCAGGTTTTACACAGACGGCATCCACTGCAATGATTTCACATTAATTTAAAGAACTTAGAGATTTGATATTTGTTTGACGCTCTTGGGCACTTGGAATTTGGAAGCTCAATTTGACATCTGGGCGTTCTCTAATAAGCAATCTGCAAGCAAGAATTCACTGACAGAGAGTTGGAATGCATGGTGGTTGGAGGATGAGAAAGTACTTTGAACGCTTCCCACGAACTGTCAGTTGTTTGAAAACCATGATTCTCGACACCTGGGTGATCTTCTTAGCATTCACCATCTACACAGGCAGAAGACAAACCCCGTGATGTTGCATTTTCTCTGTCGATACCCGATTCTCAGGAATTCTCCTCCTTAGACATATTTGTATGCCTTCTCCTAGCATTTGAGTGTTTTCGTGGCTATTTGCAGCTATTCTATAGTCAAACTGACCCTCCTCATGGTTCCTTTGTGGTGTGTGCTACTCTATGACTTAGCATATGGTGACCCTCCTCATGGTTCCTTGGTGGTGTGTGCTACTCTATGACTTAGCATATGGTGTGGCTTTAACTGTCGAGGCTTGTGTATTATTGTCGATCCTTGGAGTAGTTCCCATAGATGTTGCTTGGAGGTGTTGATTGGCGTGTATACTTGGAGACTAAGAAAAAAACACATTATTTTTCCAAATAATAAAAGCCCATATGCTTTAGATATAATAAAAACATTGATTTCGAAAACCAAATCAAACGGATTTAAAACAAAATAATTTTTTTTTTACAATATTTGGCCTTTATTGCATTTGAAGACTTGGAAAACCCAAGAGCTATTAAAAGGTGAGAAAAACATCCCACTTTGTCTATAGGAGCCAAACTAAAACCCCTAGAGTACCATCTCACTGAATTTTGATGGATGCACTATTGGGATCTACTTCCAGTAGCGCCTTTAAGGCCACAATTTGATTATGAAAATAAGAGTGTTAACATTGGCTCCATGTAATGCCCCTATTTCCCCCAGTTTGTGTTGGATTTTAATGTTGTTCAATTACATTCAGTTACTTTATAAATTTACTTGAACTGAAGCATAAACCATGAACAATAGCAGCAGTAATAATCAAGATCATAAGAAGAATAACCATGCACAGAGACACGAGTACAATAGAAAATGCTTATATTAAATTGATGTTATTACAATGATGAGAATTTCATATATATAGAACATATGGTGACCATCCATGAAAGGATGTGTCACTCGGATAATAAGTAACTATTTATTTACTAAATATATTTATACGTTGTATTATAAATATTATGTCATATATATATATATATATATATATATATATATATATATATATATTCATCTGGAAGAATGTATTCCCGATGTTGTCCAAACATCTAAACTCCCTCTCAATGAGGGAGACATTCTCAACCAAAGTTGTTCACCATAGGTACACCCCCATGAGTGAATGTTAGCATGATGTTAACTGACACTGGAAAACATCTCAAGCACCTCAAGTCCATATTATTCCTTGTCATGATCAAGGAAGGACTACGTCTGGGCCCATTTATCACAAGTGCACCTTTATGATAAATGAATCATATCTCCCTTGGTCTATAGCCCAATCTAGGAGAAGTTATGTCCGATGTTGAAACATCAACACTCTCTCGTAGCTAGGGAAGTGTCTTTCCATAGTAGTGCACAACTATTATCCAGAGACACACAGTCTTTGTCAGTAGTACACAACCACCATAGTAGCAAAAGGTTTTCCACACATGGCACTTCCATGTGGACTTCTAGAGGCTACACCCTCTAGAAACACTATGGTCAACTCCCATAATGTGTGATGTCAAGGGTCAACTCCCTTGACATGTCCTCATGTGCTCTCCACATGGGATGTTGGGTTATAAGACCAAATGCACTTATCCCTTCTCGAATAAGTGTCCTCACAGATCAACTCAACTCAATTCATAGAGGAGTACGATCCAGAGAATGTTTGTCACACATGGCACTCCCATGTGGACTTCTAGAGGCTACACCCTCTAGAAACAATAGGGTCAACTCCCATAGTGTGTGACGTCAAGAGTCAATTCCCTTGACATGTCCTCATGTGATCTCCACATGGGACATTGGGCTATAAGCCCAAACCCACTTATCCCTTCTCGAATAAGTGTCATCACATATCAATTCACTTCAGTCACAGAGGAGTACGGTTTGGAGAATGTTTCAGGAAGCTGCAAACATTAACACTCCCTTTCAGTGAGGGAGACATTCTCTGCCACACCAAGTCTGTCATGGAAGTACTCGAACTTCATCTTGGTAAGGAGTTTGGTAAGAACATCAACAACCTGCTCATCTGTAGGAAGGTATTGCACTAATACGACCTTCCTTTGCACCATGTCTCGGATGTAATGGTACTTGATCTCAATGTGTTTCGATTTGTCATGAAACATTGGATTATCTGAGAGCTTCACACAACTCTAGTTATCACAGTGAATAACAGTGGAATCTAGCACATGTCCAAATAAATCTACAAGGAACTTGTGAAGCCACACTGCTTCATAGACTGCCACACTTAATGCAATGTACTCTGCTTATGCAGTACTCAAGGCCACAGAAGTTTGTTTCCTGCTACACCAGGAAACCATGGCAGATCCCAAAGTGAAGCAACACCCAGAGGTGCTCTTCCTGTCTATTGTGCTCCCTACCCAATCAGAGTCATTATATCCCTGCAATCTCATGTCAATACTAGAAGTATATCTCAGACCATGTCCAATTGTTTCTCGCAGGTATCTCAACACATGCTTCACAGAAATCCATTGTGGTTGTCTCGGTTGGCTCATAAATTGGCTAAGTGCACTCACTGCATAGCAAATATCTAGTCTGGTGTTAACCAGATACATCAATGATCCAATCCGTTGTATGTACAAGGTCGAATCAATCTCGTCGGAATCAGAAGAAAACACACATAGTTTCTTCAGATTCATCACCATTGGTGTAGCCATGGGTTTACATTTTAGCATCCCAAACTTTTTCAATATCTCAACTGTGTACTTCCCTTGACTTAGGAAGATCTCATCAGTTCTTTTCCACACCTCTAGTCCCAAGAAGTAGTGCAACATACCAAGGTCCTTCATCTCGAACTCAGAGGCCAATGCATAATTGCATTAAATAATAATTCTCTCTGTATCGGTGAGGAATAAATCATCAACGTAGAGGACCAAAATCAAGGCCTCGTCGTTAATAGTCTTGTAGTACAGGTTGGGATCAGCAACACTTTTGTTGAAGCCCAAACTCATCAGGTATCCATCAATTTTTGCATACCAAGCTCGAGGTGCCTGCTTGAGTCTATACAGGTCCTTCTTCAACCTACACACATGAGACTCCTTCTCATGTATGACAAAACCATCTGGTTGCTCGATGTATATTTTTTCCTCAATCTCTCCATTGAGAAAGGTTGTCTTCACATCCATCTGATGTAGTTTCCAACCCATGGATGATGCGAGGGAAATAATCGTCCGGATAGAAGTGTATCGAACAACGAGAGTAAATGTCTCCTCATAATCTATTCCCTCCACCCGAGAGAATCCTCTAGCAACAAATCTTTCTTTGTGCTTCTTGATGCTTCCGACAATTGTATGTTTGATCTTATAGATCCATTTGGAAGTCACTACAGACTTCCTTTCAGGTCTTGGAACAATATCCCACACATCATTCTTCATGATGGACTGATACTCCTCCATCATGGCATCTCTCCATACTGGTTGACTAGATGCATCTTCATAACATGAAGGCTCATAATCAATGATGTGGCTCATAGTTGAGGTATAGCAAGAATATCTCTGAGGTCTCTTACTCTCTCAGAAGGTACCATGAGGAGTTGCATGTCCTTCTGCCTCCTGCAGAGTCTAGCAAACCCATGTAGGTCTCTTCTGACCTACTACAATATCTCTCGGAACATCAACTGGAGGTACATGATGAATGKGATCAATAGGCTCAACTATCTCCCTCTAAACTGTTGGAGGGTGTGGGGGAGAATGAACCATCTCTTCTTCTTTCTCACTATCAATATCCATGTGATATCCTCTATATCTTATGAAGGCTACCTCCTCCTCAAAGGTAACATCTTTGCTCACCTCAATTTGTCTCTGACCAGGGATGTAGATCTGGTATGCCTTCGAAGACTCACTGTACCCCACAAATGTACCCTTTCTTCCTGAAGGGTATAGCTTGGTATTTTTCTCTTTGGGTATATGAATGTATATTGGGTACCCAAATATCTTGAAGTGTCCAACCTCAGGCTTCACTCCGGTGAAGGCCTCCTCATGAGTCATGGATGCTTTTGCCCACAAAAACATAGGTAAATGTTGATCATGAATCATTGCCTTGACTGCCTCGATAATAAATCTGTTCTTCCTCTCTGCAACCCCATTTTTTTTAGGGTTGTAAGGAACAGTGTAATCCCTCTTGATCCCTGCCTCAATGCAAAAATCACTGAAATACTGCGAGATGTATTCTCCTCCATTATCTGATCCCAACACTTTAATCTTCTTTCTAGTTAGGTTTTTGACCCGTGCTTTGTACTCCTTAAATCTAGCAAGGACTCCATCCTTGGTCTTCAATAAGTAAATCCAAGTCTTCCGAGAGTGGTCATCAATGAAGATCACATAGTATAGGTATCCACTCAAGGAAGAAATTGTCATGGGTCCACATAAATCTGTATGAACCAAGTCTAAGATCCCCTTGGATCTATTATCGTTCTCTAAAAGGACCTCTTGGCATTCTTTCCAAGAGCACAACCTCTACAAATTCCATCATTTTCAACATGGATCTTTGGAAGGCCTGTCAACATATTCCCTAGAGCTGGAAGAGCTCTATAATGTAAATGAGCAAGTCTCCTATGCCATAGTTCACTCAAACTAATAGAATCATGTATTAGGGCCTAAACTGGTCGAACAGTCAATCTGTACAATCTGTCCTCTCGAACACCAATCACTTGGGAAAAATCCATACTAGAGTTCTTGTTCCATGCAAGAACTTTTCCATCAGAGAAAGCAACCTTGTAGCCTTTGTTCTCTAAGGATGAAATAGAGACAAGGTTCCTTCTCATCTCAGGTACAATTAATACATCGCTCAAATGGAATGGGGTGCCAGAATCCAATTGTAAGGAGGTGGATCCAACTCCCTTCACAGTATATCTCACATCATCACCAAGTAAAACATGCAAACAAGATTTTTTATCTACTAGATCTATAAGGTGCTCTCTATATCCAATCATATGTCTGGAAGCACCACTGTCAATCAAAAAAACATCATTACTAGTAGGAACCATACTTGATATGGATGAAATGAAGAAGAACTCTTCATTGTTCATGCTTGCATTCCTTGACTTCCTCTGAGGTGGTTCTAAATCAACATTAGCAGTGGAAGCATGTTGCTTTCCTTTATTCCATGTAGGACAATGTTTAGCATAGTGGCCATACTTGTCACATCTGAAGCACTGAAACTTTGACATGTCCTTCTTTTTGTGCTCAAAAGTTGGTGTTGACTTCCTTCCTTTAAAGGTTTTTCCGAAACCTCTTCTTTTTCCTTTTCTTTTCCTTTCATGAGTGGCAACTGATTGTTTTTCATCATGATGGGAACATTGCATGCCTCTAGCTGCAAGTCTGGTCTCCTCTTGAGTACAGTCTGCCCATAAATGATCAAACTTGGGCAATTTGGATCTCCCACTAATACTTTGAATGAATGGCTCCCAATGGCTTGGAATACCATTAAGGGTAATCATGACAAGTTCTCTATCAAATATGATTTCACCAATAGCACCCAACTGACCTCTAGTCTCTAAAATCTTCATGAAGAAGGTGGCAACTATATCAGACTTCGTCATCTTGAGATTTTGAAGGTGGTGTCTCAAGACAAGTGCTTTGTTGGTGTTGTTACTCTCAAACAACTTCTTCAAGGCGCCGTACATCTTCTTAGTTTTCTTCAAGTTGGAGATGTGAGGGGTTAAATGGTCTCTCACAGAATAGATGATGATTTTTCTAGATGTTGCATCATTCTTCCTCCATTGTGATTTTTCTACATCATCCGCTGATTCTGGTACAACTTCTTCAACGCACTTCATTAGTTCACTCTCTTCTAGAGTGATGAGCAATCTATATTTCCAAGAAATTAAGTTGGTTGTTCCATCAAGCCTATCTTCCACCAAAATACAGTTCACCATGGTTGTTGGAAGAGTACAAAATTTTTAGCCTGAGTTGCAGTTACAACAAAACAATGAATTGCAGGAAAGGTACGATGAGTTGTTGTAGAAGGTCAATGCATGTGCAATAGTCTTCTTTCAAGAACACTCCTATAATACCATGTTGTATTTTAATGTTGTTCAATTACATTCAGTTACTTTATAAATTTACTTGAACTGAAGCATAAACCATGAGCAATAGCAGCAGTAATAACCAAGATCACAAGAAGAATAACCATGCACAGAGACACGACTAAAATAGAAAATGATTATATTAAATTGATGTTATTACAAAGATGAGAGTTTCATATATATAGAACATATGGTGACCATCCATGAAAGTATGTGTCACTTGGATAATAAGTAACTATTTATTTACTAAGTATATTTATGCATTGTATTATAAATATTATGTCATATTATATATATATATATATATATATGGAAGAATGTATTCCCGATGTTTTCCAAACATCAACAGTTTGTAAATATAAATATAACTGGCGAAGAGACTATGGTGGACTAAATATGTGTGAATGTTTGATTTGATTAACCTTTGTATAAAAGGGTCAATGTATGAATTTATGTTATTAATAGAATTTGAATTTGAATGTGTGTTGCACAAGTGCTGAAAGGGGGTAAGTTTTCCAAGATAGACCATGGATGCTATGAGAGAGGTGGTAACCGAAAATCAAATATGGTTGAGATGACCCTCACCTAAACAGTACCTACTGGATGTAATTTCTCAACAGTCCTTTTACCCATAAATGAATTACCAGTCAGGTTGGTAGATGGAAGGCTATCATCAAGATTTAATGAGGATATGGGGCAGGATACCCATCTATAAGGCTTCTAGGCCTGACCATGAATTAGGATTCAGACCCATGCAACCTTGCTAAGGAAGGAAATAAATGAGGTAATTCGAGGATAGAGACAGATATGCGAGATAACGGAGTAGAGAAAAACACTCTCCAGTGAAGAGTCATGGAGATACTTCACTTCTGAAGTAGAGAGAAAAGATGAGAAGAAAGCTTGGTTTGGCTATAAGAAGGTTGGCACAGGGTTTCTCTACAAGCTAATAAATGAGGTTGATGAGTGACTGAGGAAGTACTTGTGCAGACCTCCTTGCTTGGAGCAGAGAAAACCAGTCGCCCAATTTTTGTGGGAGAAGGAGAGTAACCTTTGTCCTTAACTGTTGTGGAGCAAAGAGAAAGAATCTCTCTCAGAGCATCATGGTCTAGCTCGGGGATGGCCAGTGGTAAATCTAGTAGGAATGGTTGTGCCTATGGTTGGGAGGAAACGGGCACCCCTTTCAGCAGTTGCTTCACGTTTTCCAATTCTGATAAGTATTTTCATACTTTTTGCATTATATTAGATGTGATGATGAAATGTCTATGTTTATGATTCAGTCTCTCAGTATTTGAACAGTTATTAGAAATGCTCTTTGATTCATGTAAATTGTTATATCTATGTGATCTTGGACTTATCTTAGTTTAATTGTTATAGATTCATGGGATGTGAGTCCGCAGGAGATTCAGGGTAGGATCAACTGAAATTTCTAATTCCTGCAAACCCTGTGAAGTTAACTTTAGCAGGAATGTTAAGTCTGAATTCTGTGGGAGAAGGGTGTTTTTCCCTTATAAGATTCACCCATGTGACCGAGGGCTTGTTCCCATGTCCTTAACCCTCTTGATATGAAAAGGGATTCGCGCTTAGCCCCTAAGTTTTCCCAAAGGACCCATGTAACCAGGGCCTAGGAACCATGTGTTAGTCCAAAAGGAGCTATCTCTTTCAACTTCGGGACTTCAGGATTTGTGACTCCAGAATCCTCTAAAGTAGTCGAAGGCAAAAGTATCGAATTAATGAGGATCTTCGATCTAGGGATCTAGTATGGATCGCACACAATGGTTAAATCGAGCATAGGAGGGGAGGAATTAAGCGCGTCAATGAAGTCTTACTTCGAGAGATTTGGAAAGGTCTAGTTCCGAAAATCCTGAACGCTGGAGTTGTGGAGTAAATCTAGACCGTTGAACTGGAGGGACATGTGTCCACAAATCCACGGTTATTTGGGACTTCGAGTATTTGATGACATAGAAATGCGCAAGTTTTCCCTGGAGGTCAGCAAGCCAGAGTATATCCTAGCCGTAGGCACTGGGTACACGTGGCGATAAATCTGGCATGGTGAGGAGGGAAAGTCGAGAGACACACTCACTGAACTCCTGAATGTCAAACTGCCGAAGTAACATGGATCGTCGATCCTCGGATCCTTCGGGATCCTTCCGAAGTGTCGATCTAAGGGACCCACCTTTGACTACCCAACTAACCGAGAGCACTTCGTGGAGCGACATGTGGCCCCTACCCATTCCCTATCAAGTGTTGACCATTGAACCAGGACTGTCAAATGAGGGGGTACATGGCAAGAGATCTCATAGTCCAGAGATTACGTACTCTGAAGGAAACTGACCGAGAGTTTACGAAGTATGAACTCATCAAAGTCGTAAGTGTCGAAGTGGATCTCAACCATTCGTCGAAAAGGACAAATGGCACAAGATCCCGTAGTCCAGAGACTTATCTCTTCAGGGTATTTGCATTGAGAGGTTTTACTAAGCTTTGAAAATGAAGCCGCAAAGCAACAAGAGTCATAGATATAAGGATCCACATGGAATCCTATTGAACGTTAGATCAAAGGGCTGGGTAGTTATCGGTATAAGATGATGTGGCTCGATGACATCATCCGAGGTGACATGGACCCACACTACACATGCCACATGTCACCCCGTTTTGGAGGATTTACATACCCATTGTACCTGTTAGAGCATGATAGTGTCACCCCCTGACATTCGCTATGTGTCGGTTCCTGGTATGTGCCCACCTAGCCAACGTGGATGGTGACGTATGCGAGACTCCGGGAGTTTGGGTAACTTCGAGAGTTCAAGGATTTTGGGGCATGTTATAATTTAGAAATGACCAACACCAAAAATAGAACGTTGATCGCCGAAGGGACAAGGAAACATGGTGAGCTATCGGGAGTTCGAGAGTTTGGACATAGTATGGTTAAAAGAAACATCCAACAATAATCATCGAACATCGAACGTCGAAGGGCTAGGTACACGTGGAGAGATTATGGGACTTCAGGGATTAGGATATAGGAATGTTCAACATTGAATGTCAAAACTCCTTTTAACCGTAGAACTCAGCAGAGGGTGTGGAAGGATACGAGGAAGTACCGAAACCTGGCTAACTTAGGTTCTTAGCTCCCGATTTTCAGCCCAAGGTTACGAGGAAGACCCCATTAGCGGGTTTAAGTGCACAGTAAGATGTTTAAGTTCACAGTAAGTTATTTAAGCTTTGGGGGAACTGATTAAGAGGGTTTTTCTTGAGCAAGGGACTGAATAGGAACCAGGGAAAGAAAAAAATTGATGCCCCACCCCTAAAAAGGCTATTTAGGAGTTGAGTGTGTTACACTCCATAGGGGATGATATGCTCCTTGTGAGCTGCCAAGAAATTTTGTAGACCTGTGACTTACTCATTGGGTTTATGGAGTCAATTACCTCCTTCCAAACTTTTGCAACTTATTCAAAAATCTGAAAATACATTGTTGCAAACCAAATGCTCCAGAAGTGAGCTTATTATATACACTACCTATTCTAATCCAGTTGGAATTAACTTCTCATGTAAAATTGAACTTCCAATGAAGCCATACAAGAAACTGATTAACAAGTTGTATCTTGCTTTCACCTTTGAATCCTAGTAGGACAAAAGGAGTTGAAAGATTTGAAAAGCCATACCTATAGATCTTGGATTCTGCTTTAATAAAAACAAAGAGGAATAAAGAGACATAGATGAATACATAAACCAACAAACTGCCAAATTCATATATTCACCATGAATATTTTCATATTCGAAGTGTCATTTCAAATCTAAAACATATACTTGAATACAAATTTCAAAGACAGGAAATTGACAATGAGATCCTCACTATAATTGAAGATGAATCTTGAAGAAATTTTTGCATCGCAAGAATTTATATTGCATTCAAATAAGAGAAGAACAAAATAGAGTACAAGAAGAGAACTATCTAAGCATCATCAAAATGTATGATCATTGAGTATGAAATTATGCAGGGATCAAATTCTTTTCATTAGAATATTTAGTATTCCTCCCTTTCCAATCCACTCCACCTCTAGGATCCTTCCCCCCCTGTAAATATGTACCAATAATCAATTTTATATCAAATTACAAGAGCCACTAATTATTGTCTTCTAGGAAACATAAGATATGAGTTTGCAAAAACTCTGGGAATGATGCGATCGAATGCCCTGCATGTAATTGTCCTGCCACCTATCTTTAGATGTTATTCCTTCAAATTCGAAGATAATCATTTTACAATATCCTCTTCTACTTGTAAATGTTAAATGGGCTTCACATGCTGGATTCAAATTAGATGAAGATGATATGTTTCCTGAAAAATTGGGATTGAAGATTGGCTACCTATATGAAGCCTTGAAGTGGTCAAATTGCCAAGTGTTCTGCCAGATGCCTTCAATTCTACGTGGAGTCTTGGGATTGACATTTTAATTTCCAGTATATTTGTGCTTATGCACCATTATAGTCTCCTCATACAATTTTCTCTATGATTTGATGATATTTGGACCCTGATTACTCATGATATTCCAAGCTTGTAAAATATATAGAGATATTTGATATTCATGAAACCTTTCTATAGTGTACTCATGGAATATTAGAGTTTCTCATATGTTCTCTTGTGTCAGGTCTATAAATCAAATCTTCTAAATATTTATACATCTCATTAACTTGAGTTTCGGTGCAAGATCGTACTCTTAGACACTTGTTGGTGCTTGTCTTGACACCTCTAATTACGTGTGAATTAGCATTATATTTGGTCATTCCTCATAATTGGTTGTGTTCTCACACTCAGGAAATCTCCTTTGGACATTTGGAACCCAAACCTAGAAGTCGACTGGTTTTCATTTTAGGTAATATTGGATGGTAGCTACTAGAAACACCATTTCATGATCATGAATGTCCTCTCGAACCGTAGATATACTCCCAGTGTTGTTACATACCAAAATCTCTAGTGAAACTTCAATTGGAGTATAAACTATGACAAGCAATAACTCATCGTTGGATACAAGGGATCATGGTTGGCATTCTTTGCAGTTACAATCATTTATGTAGTCAATGGTCTCCATAATAACTTAGGTTTTACACAGACCGCATCCACTGCAATGTTATCACATTAATTTACAAAACTTAGATATTTGATATTTGTTTAACGCTCTTGGGCACTTGGAATTTGGAAGCTCAATTTGACATCTGGGAGTTATTTAATATTGTCGATGATGGATACATAATAAACCTCTCCTATGTCATTTTCCATCTGTAAGTCCCTTTCAATATAAGCAATCTGCAAGAAAGAATTCAATGATAGAGAGGTGGAATGCATGGTGGTTGGAGGATGAGAAAGTACTTTGAATGAACACCAATTGTTTGAACACCATGATTCTTGACACCTGGGTGATCTTCTTAGCATTCACCATATACATAGGCAGATGACAAAACTCGTGACGTTGAATTTTCTCTGTCGATACCTAATTCTCAGGAATTCTCCTCCTTAGACAAACTTTTATGCCTTCGCTTACCATTTGAGTGTTTTAGTGGCTATTTTCAGCTATTCTATAGTCAAATCGACCCTCCTCATGGTTCCTTTGTAGTGTGTGCTACTCTATGACTTAGCATATGGTGTGGCTTTGATTGTCGAGCCTTGTGTATTGTTGTCAATCCTTGGTGTAGTTCCTAGATGTTGCTTGGAGGTGTTGACTAGTGTGTATACTTGGAGACTGAGCAAACAACCCAATATTTTTCCAAATAATAAATCCCAGATGCTTTATATATAATGAAAACATTGATTACCAAAACCAAATCAAACATATTTAAAACAAAATAATGTTTTTTTACAATATTTGGCCTTTATTTCATTTGAAGACCTGGAAAACCCGAGAGCTATTAAAAGGTGAGAAAAACAACCCACTTGGTCTTTAGGAGCCAAATTAAAACCCCTACAGTACCATCTCACTAAATTTTGATGGATGCGCTACTGGGATCTGGAACTTCCAGTAGCGCCTTTAAGGCCACAATTTGATTATGAAAATAAGAGTGTCAACACTAGGATTTGTACCAATGGGGATTGATGTCTCCAGTAGGTTGGTTCCTACAAATATTTGTAATAGTAGGTTGGTGCCTATAAAGAATTATAAAGATAAATCATTTTAAGGTTTTCTCTCGAAAGGGTTTCCATGTAAATCTTGTATTCCATGTTCTGCAATGTGATTGTTTTTTTATGGTTGTTGAATGTTTGAAAAAGTAAAATATTGTCGTATACTAATTCATCCCCCACTCTTAGCATAAGAGTGATCAAAACAACTTCCACCTTCTAGAGTCTCATGAACAAAATATTTCAACCCTTTCTGCATCATTTTGTCCTTGTCTTTTTTTATGAAATTTTGATCTATAGTAAAACTTGGCAAGCCCATGGGGTAACATCATGAAGGTGGGTAACACTTTCATGAGAATAGGGGCAGAAAAATTCTTAGAATCACTTTTTCAGCCAAAGTTTTTAACTTTTCAGCTGAAAACGTACATTTTTTGGCCCAAACATTGCACATCAAATCGAACAGCGCACGAACAACATCCTTCTCTTTTTGGATTTCATGTAAGAAAGTCTATTTATTTCTTACGACTTCCATTAGAAAACATCTTTCAGCCGAAAAAATAATTGTTTTGCTAGAAATATTAGTTCGGCTAAAAGCCTGTAAATGGGACAGTTTGTATAAAACTCCCAATTCTCTCCATCTTACTTTGACTTTGGAGGTAGCAGACACCTACAAATACAAAGAATTTAATTTTGTAATGGATACCAACATTTTTCAAATTGAATCTACTTTCATTTGATATAATTCATTGTTGGCCCTCGACCAAGTTTTGGGGAAAATTTGGTCGATTTTGGCCCACTTTTGGACTTCGACACGTTGGTCGAAGTAGGAGCACCCTGGTGGAACTAAGATTGTGGATCTCACCTATTTTGAGGGTTATGTGGACCCAGTAAGGGGTCCTCTAGGTTTTTGTAATGAGTTTATGAGATGTCGGTCCATGGGTTTTCCCCATGTTTAGGCCTTATTTTAAGATTTTGTAAAGTATAAATAAAGGGGAATGTAGTGTAGAAGAAGGAGTTCAAGCAATTATGTGTGAAGGAATGTATCTGGTCAAGGCTTTGTGCTCGACTGTGATTTTGTAGAAGGTGCTAAGTGTTGTGATAAGAGATTGTGGCTCTGTGCATTTGACCTATTTTTGGAAGGGAAAAGAAGGAAGATTTAGTGGTTAGTGCGCATATCTCATGTCTTGTGTGAAGTTCAACTCGGTGGCTTAGTGCACAGGAGTGACTGGATGTAAGATCTTGGTGAATAAGAAAGAAGAGAAGCAGCTTGTGGACGTATCCCCAGCCTGGGGTGAACCACGTATATCTGGTGTCTCGTGGTTTTCTTTGTGCAGTGTTATTTCTGTTATGCATTTTCTTAGTGCTTTGTTTAAGATGTGTAATGAATAGATAGTTTTTTTCTTGAGTACTTTACTTAGTTTAAAGGGTAAATGAATGCTAGATATAACTCACATTGCTAAGTGCTAAGTGTTCAGGGTGCATAATCACTTGTTGCTACTACGCTTATCTGTCTTTGATTATGCTTTGCAATGTTAATGAGGGTAATAAACTAATGCATGTTCACTTCCTAAGAATTAACAGAATATTCTGCAAAGTGATCCTATCACAGATCTGTGTCCCAACCTGGTTACAAACACCTTCATCCTGTAAACCCCCCATGCTTCTACCTCGGGTGAGACTTCGCTTGCTTCACAGGTGTTTCCGAAAGGACCGGTAGTTGGGGTTTTTTTGGTGCATTCTTAAGCATTGAACCCTGGGTCTGCCCCTGTGCCAACAAATGGTTCCGTTGAAGTACCCGACAACGAAACCATTAATTGGCACAGGGGAAGACCCATGGTTCAACTCTAACAGCACACCAACAAACCCTAACTACCATCCCTTACGGCAACACCTATGAAGAAGATGAAGTCTCTCCTGAAGTATAAATAGGGGGGTTGCAGGACACAGGTGTCTACAACTAGAGGAAATGCAAGATGATTCCAAAACAATAACACAAAATAGCCCATAGATTCTTAACAGTATTATTCCTAACATGGTTACTAAAAGAGTGTCCACTAAAAACTATAGAGAGCATCATGTTACCTCTCCTAACCTCACTCAACCTACAAGTTTGACACCTTAGCAAATGGATCGAGAAGAGAATAAAGGCTATGTTTCAATTATAATATCAATTAATGTAAGGGTAATAAATGCAGTGAGAAGAAATTATTCTACATATATTGTGAAGAGGAAGAAGATCAAGAATTGGAATCATCACAAGATATAGAACTAGAAGAGACTCTCCAACGATATCTTGTCATGCATTGGATGGAATCAATACTCCACAAACCCTCAAGATAGACGGATATATGTAAAAGAAAAAGGAAACAATGTTGATTTATTTTGGTAGTATCCATAACTTCATTAATTTCAAATTAGCCAAACTTCTCAATTTCTTTATATATCCAACACCAAAGTTTCAAGTAATGATTGCAAATAAGGGTGCCATAAATTGTTAATGGAAGTGCCATAGTATTGAGCTCACTACGGGGGACTATATATTGGATAGTTCCATTATTCTAATCCAAATGGGTGTTGTTGTTGTTGTACTAGAGGTCCAATGGTTACAAACATTGGGAACAATGGCTCTTAATTTTCATAAACTTTTCACAAGATTTTCCTTAGAGGGAAAAGAAATTGAAATCAAAGGTATCCAAGGGAAACCCTCTAAAGTGATTAGTTGTAACAACATGAAAAAATTACTCAAAAAAGGACACCTTGGTGTAATTCCACATTTTTTCTCACTAGATGTTAAAACATATATATCCTTTGTTCTAGTGGATCTCCAAAAGGGTATTGGAAATCATTCTAAGGTATTTGGAGAGATGCCTAAGGATCTTCCACCTGCTCAATATCATGACCATGTCATTCATTTTCATCTGGGATGTGTACCACCTAGCATTAGGCATTACAGGTACCCATATGCACAAAAGAGCGATATTGAGTGTATGGTTCAATAAAAGGAAGGTTCATGGCATGTGTGTCCAGATTATAGATAACTAAATAAAATGACCATTAAAGATAAGTTTCATATTCCTATGATTGATGAATTACTAGTTGAATTACAAGGATCAATTTTCTTTACCAAGTTGGATCTTCTTTTGTATACCATCAAATAAGAACGAGGTAAGAAGACATCCCCAAAACAACCTTTAGAACACATGAAGGTCATTATGAGTTTTTGTTGATGCCATTTGGCCTTACTAATGCACCTTCAACATTTCAAAGCTTGATGAATCCTATTTCAAACCCTTCCTCAAAACAATTGCGTTAGTATTTTTAGATGATATATTAATCTATAGAAAATCTTGGGAAGAACATGTACAAATGTTGACATGGTTTTAAAACTATTGGAAGAGAAACAATTATATTAAAAGTCTTCCAAGTGTGCCTTTGGGGTTCAAGACGTGGAATATTTGGGTCATATTGTATCTCATGAAGGTGTCAAAATGGACCTTGACAAAATCAAATTTATGATGGAATGGAAAATTCCCAAAACCTTGAAGAATATTAGAGGATTCTTAGTATTTACAAGCTATTACCACCATTTTGTCAATAATTATGTTCAAATAGAGGCACCTCTAAAAACATTATTAAAAACAGACACATTTTATTGGACTCAATAAGAAATAAAATATTTTGAAAAACTTAAGGAGGTTATGTGTACAACTCCTATCCTGGCCATGCTTGACTTCACAAAAACCTTTATTGTGGAATGTGATGCCTTAGGGAATGGAATTGGTGCAATTTTAATGAAATAAGGACATCCCTTTCCTTTGAAAGGATCCATACTAAAGTAAATAACTTACTCAAACCCATTTATGAAAAGGAAATGTTGGACATATTACATGCAGTTAAGAAATGACACCCTCTCCTAATAAGAAGACACTTCAAGGTAAAAATAGATCATGATAGTTTGAAGTACCTCTTGGAACAACAATTATCTTTAAAGGAGAAACAAAAATGAGTTACAAAGATTCTAGCTTATGACTTTGAAATTATCTTCAAAAAGGAAAACAAAATATGGTTGTAGATGCACTTTCAGGGAAAGAAGAAGACACAAAGGGATTATCTGATTAGGTGGAAGAAGCAAGGAAATAATGGAATCAAGATCATAAGGTATGCAATACCATTATACAATTATAAGAGGAACCAAGTGTATTAGATAAATTTGTGTTGAAGAATGATTTACTATGGTATCAATATCACCTATATTCATGTAATAATTCCCAATTCAAATAGAAGATCCTTTTGGAATTGAACACTTCTCTTATATGAGGACATTCAGGGTTCTTGAAAACTTGCCATAGGATCAAGAAGGATATTTTATGGGAATGTATGAAATCTTATATTCAAAGTTTATGGTTGAATGTGTGGTCTGCTAATAGAATAAGGGAGAGGCAATCAAGATCTTAGGTCACCTACAACCATTAGGCATACCAAGTCAACATTGGGAAGAGGTTCTAGTGGATTTTATTATAGGTCTACCCAAGTCTAAAGGATATAATTCCATTATGGTAGTAGTGGATAGACTCATAAAGTATGCTCATTTTTAATATATTTCTCATCCTTTTAAAGAAATTATAGTAGCCACAACATTCATTGAAACAATTCAAAAGCTACATGGAATCCCCAAGATTATTGTATGTGATAAAGATCTAATTCTCACTAGTAACTTTTGGACCGGTTTGTTTTTTTGTTTGGGTACTCAATTGACTCATATATTGATCCAGATGGATATCAGTGGCCACCCACCTTTTCCAACTGGCTCAAAATAGTTTTCTGGCAATTTTGGTAATTTACTATTTTTAGCAGTTTTCACTTCCAGAGCCGTTCTGAGGCCCTAAACAATGTTTTTGGGGAAACCAGGTTTTCAATATTTAATTTCCTCCAATATTTTTCCTAACATGAATCTCCTCGATGATACCTTTCCAACGGGCTATCATACGCCTAAAACGGGGATCGTATGCAAAAGTTACGACCCCGGGAAGTTGATGTACTAACTTACCCAAACGGGGCCCACGTGACTTTTGGCGCTTCATCTCCTAGGGTTAGGTTTTTGGATGTCTAGGGTTTTTGAAATTCCTAATTATTGTAAAAATTCCTTCATAGCTTCATTGTAATGATCTTCTTGCGAATGAGCGCAGTCGTCACATCTCTTCTCAGAGATAAGCCGCCACCATTCCAACAAGTTTGTTTCCGCTGCATTTTACAGTTTTCAGCTTATTTCGTTATTGAATAAAAAACCAGTTTTATTGTATCTTTGTTATTTTGTGTTAAGCACCTATTAATAATATATATTCATTTCATTATTCTCATAAAATATGGATCAGTAGTATCAGAGCGGTTTACTCCTTGTCATCTTAATGCATGTCCCCAACGAGGTAGAAGTACAAAGAGTTGGGTCTCGATCTTGTTTCTCTTGAGGACAAAAGCTCTCGCATGCCCAAGTGACCTCTCATGGCAAGAGAAAAGAAAGATGACGAGATAGGATATCCTTTCAAACTGTTCATTGAGGACTCCCTCACACAACAGAGGAACGATATGATGGATAGTTTCGCGCAAATCCTTCGGCGACTACCAATAGGCGACGCATCTTCTTCGAACGTAGGTGCCGCCCCCTTCAAGGAACAAATAAACTTCGATATTCCTATATTTGAAGGTCACATAGATGCAGACATTGTAGATAAGTGGTTTAATCTACTAGAAGGGTATTTTTATGTCCATAACTTTTCGAATAGAGAAAATATTACTTTTGCACTCCTCAAAGTCGTTCCCCATGTCAAAGATTGGTAGGAAACTTTCTATGAGAAAAAGGAAATAGAGGAACCCTCATTATTTTCAGTCACGGCCACCTGGGAATCCTTCAGGGATGCTATTAAGGAACAACACTACCCTGTTAGAAGTTATGATGACCTGTATACCAAATGGACCACATTGTGGCAAGAAAGAGACCAAGCAGTGCTAGATTTCACAAATATTTTCCACACCTTGCACACCAAGCTGGGTATCAAATATTTGGAGCGACATTTGGTGCTCAAGTATCATGGTGCCCAGCATAGATACATACAGGCTGAAATGGAATTTATGGACATCTCATCCTTGGGCGTAGAATACTGATATGCAATCAAAATCGAGCAGAAGCTCAAACAAAAGATGTGACAATTTGGGCTTGGGAACCCCTCACAACAAAAGATAGGAAAGGGCGGAACCAACCCACAGAATAAAAGACAAAGAAAATATGGACAGTATTAGGACAACCAGTCCAAGCCGTAAGAAAAGAAGGACACCGGAAAGATAAAGAAAGATATTGGGAAGTGGTGCGACTTCCATAAGAGCCCTTGGCATAACACTGTTGATTGTTGCTCAAAGCAGTCATTGGTGGTTGAAGTGAAATCCTCTGAATCAGATGTGGATTCTGACTCTAAGCCAGAACCAGAAAGGGGAAGACGAATCATTGACGCGGAACCTAGTGCCACCGTTGCTACCACCAAGCTCCAACTTGGTGAACCAAATGAGCCAGAAGAAGGAGAGCGCCTCTTCCATTCACAGATGTGGGTAAAGGCACCCCGTTGCACTTCATTGTTGATAGTAGTACCCATAAGAACCTCATCTCAACAGAGGTCGTTGAGCATAGATGATTTTAGGGGCGAAATTAAGAGGTTTGGAATTTAGGTTGGGCGAATTGTCTACATAAGGAGGTTTCTTGGGTTTACCTATATATAGCCCCAAATTTATTTTCAAATATATATATATATATATATATATAACCCTTAGCCCACATATATTTTTGAGGGAAGAGCATGGAAATCCATTTTCGTTCCTTAAAATTCGAACCAGATCCTCCCATTCGCCTCAATTTTCTGGTAATGAAAATGATTCAGAGGTTTTTCGCCCCCATTTTCTGGTAATGGAAACGATTCAGAGGTTTTTCGCCCCCATGTTTTGGTAATGGAAATGATTCAGAGGTATTTTTCGCTAGTTTTATGGTACTGGCAACGATTCATAGGTATTTTTCCATGGGTGCCCTTAAATCACGAGTGGAGAGGCCCCACAGTTATCTTACCTTACGTATTTTTCCCTAGTTTTATGGTACTGGCAACGATTCATAGGTATTTTTCCATGGATGCCCTCAAATCACGAGTGGAGAGGCCCCACAGTTATCTTACCTTACCTACATTGAAGGGCGAGTGGAAACAGTGAAGAGCAAGGACAAATACACTATCACATTGTATGGGTTGTTTGATGTCTGTTGAGGACTGCCCTTCCTGGAATTTGACTGTCTTCGAAGTATAGAGTAAGAAGCCAAAGTCAATGATTTTATTTTATTTTATAGAAATTAATATTTTATGCACATGGTTTGTGTCCAAATGATTGGGTGTTTTACACATATTTTGGCATGATAAAGACATACATATTTTCCTTTTTAGTAAAGCCAATAACATTATTGAAGAATAATTGCAGATAATGGACTTCCAGAAATACTGATGTTTCTTTGTTCAGGAAATTGCAATTTCTTCTTTTGAGCAGATTATTTTAGATGAACTTCAAAAATCTAAGCAGTAATGTCATGGGGATAGTCAGAGTGATTTTATTCCTGATAATGATGATGCACTGTGGAATTATGAGCCACCAGGAGCAACTGGAAAACTTGATAAAGACAAGTATAAAGATATTTTACTGGAAATGGAGCGGTTTCTTCATGATGATATTCAAGTAGAGTTGAAACAAAGAGGTAAATCAATTAGATTTGTCTCTCACACTACCCTGGATAAGATTTGGTGGTTGTTTGGTTAGGCCTTTGTTCTACTCCCTTTTCTAAGAGTGTTGAGAATCTTATTTTCAACTCTATTCCCAGGTTTAAAAGATTCATCACCCAGTGTACACCTTTGTATATTTGAAGATGTTATTTTCCCAGCCTTTAATTTCCATTTGAGAAAACCACGTCTCATATACTGCTCTTAGTCTTGTACACTTCCCCCATTAATAATATTTACTTTTGAAATTTGGTATAGTCCTGTTGGTCCCTGTTGAAAATTTTGTGAATCAGGCTGCCTATTAGCTTCTATCTGTTGTAGTAAGCATGTTATCCCTTTTTAGAATATATTGTTGAATTCTTCCAAGAATATCATTCAACAATCCCAAGGTTTTTTTCTACCATTGCCCCTATTCTATTATTATTGGACTGTTTATTAAAGAGCCATGCGTTGAACTTTTCTCTATTTTCTGGCTGAAATTTGATATTATAATCATTTACAACATCATATCAACTTGCCTACCTTATGATCTATAGATTTAAGGTTCTTATTATAGAAATCATTCAAAAACATTATCCTATTTCTATTGGATTTGCTTGCTAACTAGATCCGAGGTAAGGTGTGAAAAGGGTGGCCTTACTTGAAATCTAATCAATGACAATATTATTGTTAGATATAGCTCTAAAGTCGTTCATTCTTATGTCATTTTCTAGAATACCCAGTTTTGTGTTTTTTCTCGGTGTTTTCCCTTCAACAACTGGATAGGATAATTTGACTACTACTTGAATAAAGCAAAATTAGTGGTTTTTTAGGGCGCGTTTCTTAGTAGTCTTGCATAGAATATGCTACTTCATGGATGAGTCAAAATTAGATTGGCTTTTTCAGCAGGCTTAAATGGAATTTGTGACATATTGGATCCGTGATCTGTTTTAAAGATTTGAAATTACACAACAACAGAGAGTGCAGAAGAACCTGTCCAAAGATAACAGGAAATCATGAAATATTTTGAAAAAAACCACAATAATTAGAAAAAATAGCCATGAACATAAGAGATATGATTTCTCAATGATGCTTTAATTTTGAGAAAAATGCCTTTATTTTAAGTAATGAGTTGACAAAATTTAGTCATGGGCCATCTCTGTTGTAGGAGCAATGATGAGTGCTAGCTTCCACCTATTATAACCTTGTTTTGTATCAAATTGAGGTTTAGAAGAGTTTAAGAAACCAAAACACTAGATACTTGCTGCACACCCTGCGTACCTTCTCTTTTATGTCTTCCTCTTGTTCCTCCAACACTAGGATGTGGAAGCTCTTCCTCCACATCTTGAGGCTTGTAGTTCTTCTCTATATCATCTGATTCAGTGGCATTTTCTGCCTCTCTTGAAGCATTTTCAACATCTCTTGCCTCCCTTGCAACCTGCACATCACTGCATGATGATTACCTATCTCCCTGCACCTATTTGCCCTACAAACCAAGTTTTCATATTCAAACCAACAAGCATCATCCATTTCTGAGGCCTGAAATAACCTAGTTCAAGTTTGATTGTTCATCTATTCTCACAACCCTACTCACAACCTAGTTTGTATAGGGATCCAAAAGTGTATTTTCTTTTTCTTTTATCAGAATAACCAACAAACAACAATTTACTACCCCTGTCATCAAAGCTATTACTATTTTCCTTCAAAAATACTTTAGAAGCAATTGAACCAAAGATTTAAAAATTGCTTGGCTTTGGTTTCCTTCTGGACCATGCCTTCTCAAGTTTGACTTCTATCACTCCTCTAGTGGGGCTAACATTCAAAAATAGTTTGTTGTATGCATTGTTTTTGCCCATTGTTACCACTCAAACTCTCTCCTAGAAAGAAAAGTTCCAACCTTAGTGGGAGAGCCTAGAGGCACTACATGCAAGCTACCAACTATCACCTTGGTAGCCTTGCCCAACACTTCAGACTAGCTACCCTAGCTCAGGGGGGAATCCCTGTGGTCTATCTAGCCCAATCGGGTGTAGCAATGGAAGAGTTACTTGGACTAGATTGATTTGAAACTTTTCACCAACTTATTGTCAATGATTAAAAACAAGTTAAGATATGTGAGTTGTTGCTAGATTAAACAAGCCTTGATGATGTGTAAATGAGACAAATTTGTGCTTGTTATAAAGTGTGATCATTTAATGCTGAAAAAAACAATAAAGAGAATATGACACAAAGTAAATTAAGTTTACTTAATCATCGAATATCTCATTGGCCAATAGAATGGCACTCACAATGTTCAAGTTACAAGTCTTAAGAGTATGACAATGTGGAAATGAACTTGAGAGATTCGATCCCTTAATGAACTTAAGAGATTGCATTAAGTGCTAGCAATGTCTTTAGAGAGTATTATTAGCCCACTATTGTCACATATATCAGACCTCGAGAATAGTAAGATGCTTCCCAAAATTCACTTTACCTAAAAGATACAAAGTATGTTCTGCGCGAAATTAAATGATGGTTATTACTGTTGTTATAAACCAATCCCTTAGGACAGTGAGACGTTGATCTTAAATCAATAAAGATTGTGTGGAAACATAATTAGCCCTGATATAGTATTCATCAATCCAAAAATATAGTATTCATCAATCCAAAAAAATTTAATGGTGAAGCAACACTTAAATTCTGCCTTTATCCATCAGATTTATATCAGTTAATTACCCACAGTTATATTTAAGATATTGTATTCAGTATCCAATAGTATGACGAACAACAGTATACTAGCACAAAATGAATAGAAAGATCCATATTTAAAAGAGTAAACCATGTGCTTTGATATTAGGTAATTTAGTGGATTGTTTGTAAAAAAATTAGATGTTGAACTGTGTGCACCAGCAGTGATATGCCAAGCTCGTGAGTGTGCTTTAAAATTTTGTATTAAGGCTGATTTAAATATGTTTCACACAAATGTATCAATCTCAAATCCATGTCGTATATACATCAACATTTGCATCAAAGTGAAAACTTGCCTTCAATCGCAGATTTAAACAATAAACAAAGCTGAGATCCACTTAAATTGTTTGGTTGTTCCACCCATAAGTGCATCGATTTATTAAATGTGAAAGTTATGATCACAAAGCTGCCCAAACATTGTTGTAGTGTGATTTATTGTGTCCAGATATTAACCAACAAAAATAGGTAAATAGGATCTTTATGAATTCAAAACCATAAAAGGCTTGAAATGATATAGTTTATTCACTTAGCAATCCAACGTTCCATTAGGTAATACATCAATTCATTGTTTGCAGCCTTATGAGTATGTGAAGTGCCAAAAATTGCATAGATATCAAGCTTTAAGGCAAATCATTGAGTTCCTTATCCAATCATGAAAGCAAAATTTTAAACCTTTACACCATAAGATTGATTTATGAGTTTTCCAGCATTAAGATAAACTCAAATAAAGATTAGAAATCGAGCACATTTAGAGTTTACTTATCATGAAAACTAGATCTAAGCATAAGATTTAAGCAAAAAGGAAGACCTTAGATCCCACTTCAAAATGCAAATCGATCTCAAAATTGAGCTACTTAAGAAGTAAGATCTTAAATTAGGTTCCAAGGTAACAACTGAATATTGAAGAGTTTAGTTCTAGTGAACTTGAAATAAGCAACCCAAATCCAATAATGAGGATCTATAAAACCCTAGGTTGCATGTAAAATACAAATGAAAAGGGAAAAATTAATTTGAGATCCAGGGAAAAAAATATGAAAACTAGTTGCTACCATTGGGCATGGAGTCTTAGCTACTCCTTGAATAGTTTCCCTTCTCACCTTGAGTGTTTGAAGTCAAATTTTGCATCTAAAACTTGCAAAAAAATCACAGGGAGGTTAATCCAAAAGAAAATCTACCTGGTATTGCAAACTTAAATAATTAAAGCTTACATCTAATGTAAGAAATTAAAACCCTATGATATTCAATTTCAATACTATCAGCTTTAAAAAATTCACAAATAAGTAAGATAGATCAAATATCATACCTTGCATTATTTGTGTTGCAATAGCTCTTTCCTCAATGTCTCTTGCATGCCAAAATCCTTATATTATTAACCTAGAACAATCATACTCAATGAAAATAGAGAAGAAAATACATCTATATTGAGCAAAAGTAGTCTTCCAATTGAATTCCAACCATGAGGAATGAGAGATGAGCCCTCCTTACATAAATAAGGAGGCACCTCACAAAACCATATGTATATTGAATAATTGAATAATGAATAGATGATTGCATTGCACAGTATACCTTTATAGGCTTTGACTAGTCATGAGAGTGAATAGGTGTGACCTATGACTCTTCATTGAATGTTGATTAATTATTAATTATTGATAATTATTATTGATTATATTGAATAATTGAATAATGAATGGATGATTACATTGCTCTCATGACAGTTTACTTTATAGGATTTGACTGGTCATGAGAATGAATAGGTGTGACCTATGACTCTTCATTGAATATTGATTAATTATTAATTATTAATTATGATCTATTAATTATTATTAATTATTATATTTATTATGTTTGTAACAGTCCCCTCACTCACCTTCATTGTTCCAATAGGGCTTGACATTCTTCCTATGTTTTGTTCAATACTAAGATTTTTGGTGTTTGGCATTTATATTGTACCTACACATGATCTTATTATACTCTCTCTTAGCTAGACATTCATCATCTACTTTCTAGCTTGTTCTTAGATCTTCATATCTTTATGCTTTTAGGATTGATCTAGGAGATGCTTTCACACTCCCACTGTGTTTAAATTTTGATGTAGGGCAATTAATGCAAATTCAGAAATTTTACCTCAACCTTGAGGTTCCTTGGATATATAACCTATGAACTTTTAGCCTTTGGGCCAAATCTGAAATATAATTTACATAATCACATACTTCACTTCTTTTCAACCCAATTCACAAGGCAACAAAAACATAAATATTGAATAAGTGTATTTCAATGGAACAAATGTTTCAGCCCTTAGGGCACACTTCCCACGCATATAATAGATCTGAAAATACTTATTACAACAAATTTTGTACAATCTTAAATCTACCTCTCCAACTTCTATTTGTTTGTTAAATCACTTGACAAAATCTGATCAATGTTATGTCAAATTGGCATGCATAACCAACACTAGAAACTACTCAATCATCATGATAATTGTTATCTCCTGGATATGCACTCAAGATAAATCCAAATCGTCCAAAATAAAAACCCTAGGGAAACTCTTAGAAGTTCTATCTACTCTCACCTCAATAGAACCTTCCTTCACTTTTGGTCTGCTCTCCTCTAGCACAAGGGGGGATACCCTAGATTAAATCATTAATCTGCCATATTAACATAGATTTGAAGATCAAATTAGTGATTTGATATGTTTTATAATTTTCTTTAGGTAAAAAGGATGAGAAGACTAGCAAAACTAAGTGCCTTGTCCTTTGGGCAAATGGAGTCAAAATCTAACTGATGAAGAAACTTGGAATGCAAGGGAAAAATCAACAAGTTATGTGATACATGAATATTGTCATTCCATTCAATCATAGTGATGCATAGAACTAGTGAAAAGCTCTCAACAATGTCATTTCATCTTCAACTCAAAATCAATTAGCATGTCATATAACAGTTAACCATCAAAGTAAAGAGAGTAGCATACTGTGATAAAAAATATGCATGGACAAAAACCTTTATCTTTAACAATTCTTCTTACATCAAGGGTTTAGAGGGTTGAATACCTCTCATATAATGTTTTTTGAATACCCCAAAACAACCCACAGAAAAAGTGTAACAGCCCTGAAACAACAAAATATACCAGTAGAAAATGATGTGGCATCCCTAGCATAAATGTGATTAATAGCCCAACAAAATGAACATTCTTTCACTGACAACTCTTCGTCCTTTCTGCCTGAAAATGACAATGAAGTATCTCTCCACTTGTACTTATGATTTGCAAATGAGATGAAGTCTCTTTATATAGAAATATCTGTGTTAGCAAATGAGATGATTTGCAAATGTGAATTAGCAATGGTTTTCCCATTATTTCTGTGTTCAAGAGTTGAGCATTCATATTGAAGTTTTGTTTGGATGTTTTGTCTCTCTGATTCCATTTTTTTTCCAAACTCTGGATTTCTAAGATGAGCTTATCCTTCTCCTGAGTTTTTAGATTGTATATTTTGACTTGAATCCTTTCCTTCCTTGATATGTTCATTTTTTTTCTTCTTTAGCATGCACAATTGTTCTTCAAGTTCACTAAATGGTGCCACATATGATGATGAATCCTCATTGAGATTGTGGTTCTCTTCTTGAATATGTTGCAGTTATTTTTATATTTTTAATAACTGTTCCTCAACAAATCTGAATTTCTCATAACCTCTCTCATAGTATCCTTTCCATATTTCCCACAACTTTCTCATATCAAAGTGTCCAATTGTGATTTTATTGGCATATAATTGGGGTTGTTATGTAACCAACCAACAATAACCACTACCAAAGTAGTACAAGAACTCTCCTATGTAGTACATTCACTTTTTGGTCAATTGAAGAAAATTTATGTTAGCTTTAAGATTCATTTTTCCATCCTTGCTAACTAGTTCTTTATGTTCCTAACTACCAATGGTAAAGTTGCCATCTCCAAAGTCTAAACACCTAGATATCTTAAGAACTATTTTGGAATCACTCTCATTGTCCATCACTGGGGAAGGCTATGTAGGAAAGCTTGATTGTTAGTTATCAAAAACAATATCATCTCCACCCTCTTCTCTATATGCCTTATTCAAACAATGGCTCTCCCCTCTCTCATGCCACTCTGAAACTTACCTTTGTTGCATCATCCCATCTACCAGCTGCAGCATAAATGCTTGACTGTTGAACATACCTTGTGACATCTTGCGGTTCCAATGGAAGAATGCATTTTGCATCTTATTCTCCTAGCTCCATATCATTATGCACTCTATAGGTACCAAGAAAACTACTCCACACATTAGCATCTGCTTTTATTGGCATTTTTCTGATAAAGTCTTGTGCCTCATCTATATGACTAGCATGGCCAAGAACATCAACCACACTTGCATCATCAAAACCGTTGCACTTAATATAATCCTGTGAGCATCTGGTACCAAGGTGACAATGTGCAAGATCCCTAATGCAAAGAAGGATAACCCATGCAAATATTATTCACCAACAGGTGCTTGACTTTGTCCTGTAGCTAAATAACTTCTTTGTTATAGGTCAACGAGATCTGACAAAAAATGGACCAAGTTTTCTATTACATAGAAATTGCATAATCCACAGCCTCTATTGTCTTATTTCTGGTATCAATAAATTTAGAGGAAACTCTTTCCTAGTGACTTTTGTTAGGACGCAACATTTATACAAGTAAAAGAAGGTGAACTCAAAATATTGGAGTAGATAAACACATGTATGATAAGTAATTACTTCTCTACCACTATCAAAACTTTAGTAGCTTCTCAATTATTTTGAGGAGAAGTAATGTTAGATGTTTTAGATGTTCCATTCTTGGAGCTTTCAGCATTTCTGGCGGTCAATCAATATTAGCACTTTTGGCATTCATTTATGTACTAAACCCTGCACATTTCTACACTGATGTGTTCATTGAAGAGTTGTTTCCACCAACAGTTTGTCATGGGATGTTGTTGATCATGACATTGTAATTTCCTGCCAGTTCTAAACATAATATCCTTTACTTAAATATTTATCACTTTTACATAGAAGCAACATTGTATGGCTCTTAGATCTATTTTCATCTTCTACACTTTTATCTGTTGGGTTCAATAATTGGCTTGTCAAAAATCTTAGTCGTCACCATAGGTTGAAAATAGTATCTAAGTTATCGTCTTCAGAGGTAGGAAAGTTGTAGCCATTGGGTGCACAACCATTAAGTTTATATAGGTCATCACCTACTGGATCAAGAGAATTCTCTTCTTTCCAGTACAATGAACCCAGTATCTTCGTGTTCTTGTCCTACAGCTTAAATCATTCCTAGTTTTGAAGTAATCCACAAACATAACTCTTCATTACCTAATATTGAGAAGAATTAGAAATGATACCCATGATGGTGTGCATATTAAATGTTAGAACAATAAAAATCATGTAAAGTTGCCCACATGATCCAACATTTTAGTTGCCAAAACAGAAGTAAGGACTAGCATTGCAGGGGCAACAATCCATGGAGTTCTGGTTTCTATTCTCTCACTTGTTTTTGCACCTTTCCTCTCTTTCATGTATTTGTCTCATTCAGACATCAACACCAGTTTTCTGCCAAGGAGCAGCATATGTCTGTACTTTTCCTAAATTGAACACAGAGACAGTTTGCAAACTTGTGAAGAGATTCTTGTGATTTGATCATTGGTATGATTCTTTTTCTTCAATTGTGTAATGTTTCTCTACTGTATATGATAGATTTTATGATCTCCATACTATAATTGTCTTCATGCTCAACTTAAGAAGTGATTTACATAACTCAATCTTATGCTCTGTATTGTTTTAAGTTGACCATTTTTGTTTACACCTTCAACTTGTAAATTGAACTCATATCCAATTTATGCTCAGTTTACACTTTCCTATGCTTTTCATCACCACTATACTACAACCAAATCATCAGCATACCAATGTTTAATTCTATCTTGCCTTTGCCACAGTTGCATCCTTGTTTCTAGTTCATTGGGGTTTCATAAAAATAGTGACCTATTTGAAAAGATGACTCCATCACTTTTCTCGTCTCCAACAAATCAAATTATCCATTAGTGAGCTTAATACCTAGCATAACATATTCTTCATTCAGTCATTTAGTTGGCTGATCTAAATGAGAGAGCCCTCTCTGGGTTGGTAGGGATAGCTACTCAATCCTAAAGATTGGTCTGTGGTTACCTCTTTGGTTTCTTTTCTTAGCCTTGGGAAACTAAGGAGTGCTAACAAATTCCATTATGAATATGATTTTTCAAACCAAGTGTTTGATGAAATCCTCCAAAGAAGCATAGTGTTGTGAAAGTTGTTAGATGAGCCCAAAATTGGCATGTTGGGGATGCCCTGAAACTCCTTGTCAAATGCAAAGAAAAGGGATGAATCCTAGTTTGGTCACTGTTATAGTCAAACTTATACAACATATAAACATAATTCCCAACAACAATTCAATGATTTTCTTAAATAGCCCTCTTCATTGCATCTTGCTTCAAAATAAAAGTATCATTCCACAATGTTTACTAATGCATGCTCAACATCTTCTGAAGCTTAATCTACCTACATCCAACTGAGGGGTATTTCTGTCTATACCTAGATTATACTGCAAATCATTGTTGTTGTTTCCATTACATAATCCTTTGCATTTAAATCGGATGGAAACTTAATACAGAGACCTTTATGCAAGTTTTACAACATTTTCTAGTGTCTATGGGTCTTATAGGACTTCCTCAGCTTGCTTTTGAAAACCACAGACAGTCTTCACATTCCTTCAAAGTGAAGTGTGGCATAGTTTCCTAAAGATTCAGACATAGTCTCAGCACCAACTGTTACAAAGCCATTATGAATCCAGTAAGGCACAATACTGTCATTACAAGCAGTAGAGATTTGAGCTATCTCATTTTCATGATGGAAAATATGAGATCCACCCCTCCACCATGAACATCAAAAACAATAACCCAAATGTGCAACACTCATTGTATTGTATTCAATATGCCATCCTGGCTCATCAACTACTGTTATTTTCCTTTCTGAATCTTCCTTTATGAATCTGACACGCTAGTAAGATTGTTAGTGTGGAGGTAGCATTAAATTTTTAATGAACCAATTTCTACAACACTAGCATATGGCTTGGATTGGACTGTTTAAAAGAAAATTGGGAGATCTACACCTTCCTCCTTACCCAAGAGAAAATGGCATGGCCCATAGAATTACCAGATAGCCCAACAATAGTTTCTTGGTTTTCAAAGTGCCCAACATCAACCAAATTGAATTTATAAGCTAAGATATTGACAAAGATATGAAAAAGAATGTAAAGGGAGCAGGAGGGATTGAGGTGGGAAGGTATTTGTATCCAACCATATTTGATGTTGTATTTAAAACCTTTAGCCCTGACCAACCTCTCAGTCCTTTAGGAAGGCCCACGCAAGAAGATTCTCAAGAATTTCTTAGTTTTGTTATGGATCAGTTGCACAATGAACTACTTAAATTGGAAGGTAGTGACCTAAATGGCTCTAGTGGAAACAAAATTTCATTGGTTACAGTTAGTGGAAATGATGATTGGGAGATTGTTGTCCCTAAGAATCAAACTGAAATAATTGGAACACAAACTTTTATGGAGTCAGAACTAAGTGCCAGCTTTGGGGGGAAATTGAGGAGTGTTGCGAAATCAAGAGGTAAATATATGTCCTTTACATCTTATATATTTGTTTGAAGTGAGAAGCGAATCTTTGATTTGTATCCTTTTGTAGAAAATAGATTCTAAATTTCTACCTTTCATAGTTTCACTAATTTATAATCACATCATCATCTAGATTATAGAGGGAATCTGGTGGAGACATTATTTTTCAGAAATGTAATGTGTATAATAGTGAATGAAATGACTAAAGACAATTGCATAAATAAAACACAATAATGTTGTAGTGGTGTAATATACTAGATATAAAAAGTATGCATAACAGAAATAAAATGCTAGAAACGACAGAATAACAGTAATATAACCAGCATAATCTCCACAATAACACAGAAAGATATAAGAACAACAACAGAAATAGCACTTTGATTTAGAAAGAAATGTTCACGAGCCTCTTCGAGGGGGAAACCTCCAATCGAGCGACACTATGTTACAATAATCTCCAAGCTAGGGTTTTCATACCCTCGACCCTTACTTATACTAAATATGTCTATCAAGAGAAGCATCTAGAGGAAGATCCTTCTAGAAGCGGAAGCTTCTATTAGGTCTTCTTACATACGCCTTATTCTATTTTATTGAAAGGCCTTATTAATATTGACCTTTATTACATCTGAATATATTTCTCTACCTATGTGCGGATTAGGACCCTAACATGTTCGCCCCCTTAAAAACAGCCTTGTCCTCAAGGCTTGAGATGTGGAAACTATTGCAGAATGGTAGTTGGTTCCCAAGTGGCATATGCTAGAGTTGTATCTTTCCACTGGACTAGCACTTCCTTGATGGTTCTCTAACGCAGGCGACGCTCACGTTGGTCCAAAACTTCTTTTGGCTGTAGCCAAATGGATCCTTCTTCAGCTAACTTGGGAAGGTTGGTTTGAATTTGGCACCTAGTTCCAATCACCTTCTTTAAGCATGAAACATGAAAAATAGGATGTAGCTTCAAATGACTGGGCAAAGCTAACTGATAGGCGACTTGTCCCACATGCTTGAGAATTGTGTAAGGACCATAAAATTTGGGTGCTAGCTTCTGACAATGCTCGGCCTTGAGGGAAGTTTGCTTGTATGGTTGTGGTCGCAGAAACACTTGACCCCCTTCTGCAAATTGACGTTCAGAGCAACCTTGATCTGCTTGTTGCTTCATGTGATTCTATGCCATGACCAAGTTCTATTTGAGGGTACGGAGAATATCCTCTCGAACCATAAGTGTTTGGTCAACCGCCTAGACCTTCGAGGTACCCGGTAAGTATGAGAGAACTAAAGGTGGCTTCTGTCCATATACCGCTTCAAAAGGAGTCATGCATGTAGCTGTATGGTAGGAACTGTTGTACCACCATTCAGCTAGGGGTAACCATTGAGCCCATTGATTTTGTTTTTCAGAGGAAAAACACCTCAGATATGTTTCCAAACACTTGTTGACAACTTTTGTTTGACCATCAGTCTGGGGATGATAAGTTGTGCTGAAATGCAATTGTGTGCCTTATAGCTTGAACAGTTCTTGCCAAAAATTGTTTGTGAAAGTTGGGCACGATCAGAAACAATAGAGTGTGGCATGCCATGAATATTAAAGACTTGTTCCATGAAAATTTGAGCCACTATGGATGCAGTAAATGGGTGTTGAAGAGCACAGAAATGAGCATACTTGGAAAGGTGATCCACAACCACCATTATGACTGACTTATTTCCTGATTTGGTTAAGCTGGTAATAAAGTCCATAGAAATATCCTTCCAAATAGCAAGTGGAATCGGAAGCGGTTGTAGTGTTCCCGGAGATTTGACTATTTCTCCCTGGTTGCATTGACACACATCACATTCAGCGACAAAATTACAGATGTCATGTTTCATACCATCCCAGAAAAAAGAACATTTGACCCTGTCATAGGTTTTGGTGAACCTGGAGTGCCCCGCTGTGGGTGTAGCATGAATCTCATAAAGTACCGTGGATTTAATCTTTGATTGTTTACTTAAATACAAATGGTCTTTGTATCGAAGCTCATCCTAGAGCCAAGAGTACCCTAGGGGAGCTGGAGCATTGGTCTGCAATTGCTGGATCAGATGCAAACTTTTGGGATCTTGTAGCCATTCCTGGTGAACATCTTGGAGCCAATCTGGTACAATGAAGGAAAGAGGAAAAAGGGATCCTTCTTCTTCATATTTTCGGGACAGTGCATCCCCCACCACATTGTCTTTTCCTTTCTTGTAAATGATCTCATAATCATATCCAAAGAGTTTAGTCATAAATTTTTGTTGCTCCAGGGAGGAAATGCGTTGTTCCATAAAGTACTTGAGGCTTTGATGGTCTGTCTTAATTTGGAAACGTTGCCCCAAGAGATAAGGGCACCACAAATCAATGACATGCAAAATAGACAACATTTCCTTTTCATAGATGGGTTTGCACAGATTCCTTTCAGATAGTTGCTTGTTGGTGAAGGCCAAAGGTCGACCCTCTTTCATAAGGACAACACCAATTCCTTTCCCTGAGGCATCACATTCCAACACAAAGTTCTTTGTGAAATCAGGAAGGGCCAGAACCGTAGTCATGCACATGGCCATCTTCAAGGTTTAGAAAGCTTGAGCAGTAGCTGGAGTCCAAGTGAAAGAGTTCTTTTTTAGGAAAGCAGTGAGAGGTGTTGCAATCTTTCCATAATTCTTAAAAAACTTGCGATAATACCCTGTTAAGCCCAGAAATCCACGCAAGCTTTTGAGAGTCTTTGGGACGCCATCCTTGCCAACCAGATGACCCAAGTATTCTACTTCTGAGGCACCAAAAGCACATTTAGACTGTTTCAGGAAAAGTTGGTGCTGAGAGAGTAGATGGAGAACTCGATCCACATCAGTAACATGGTCCATCCAAGTTTTTCTATAGATGAGGATATCATCAAAGAAAACTAGGAGAAAATGACGGAGAAAAGGAAGGAAGACATGATTCTTGAGGCTTTGGAAGGTGGAGGGGGCATTACACAAGCCAAAGGGCATGACCAAAAACTCATAGTGGCCCTCATGAGTTCTATAGTCCGTCTTGGGAGTGTATGCCTATTTCATACGTATCTGGTGATAGGTCGAGTGAAGATCAAGTTTAGTAAAGAATTGGGTGCCACTGAATTCATCCAGGAGGTCATCAATGACAGGAATGGGAAATTTGTCTTTAATGGTCAGTTTGTTGAGGGAACGGAAGTCAGGACACATTCTCCAAGAAACTTCTTTCTTCAGGACCATGACTACAGGAGAAGAGTAAGGGCTTGTACTAGGTCAAATAATGCCTGCAGTAAGGAGTTCCTGGACCATTTTCTCAATTTCATTTTTTTTGTGAAAAGGGGTGGCGATACGGACGGATATTGGGAGGAAGGATTCCGGGTACAAGGGGAATGGAATGATCATGAACACCACAAGAAGGAGGAAGTCCTTGGGGAGTGGAAAATATCATTCGATGTTTAGAAA
>ML781254.1:327657-343148 GCA_009831015.1 Picea engelmannii | reverse complement strand
AAAAAGATTTTGTTCCTTACACTTGTGGCCCAAGAAATATTTGTCATCACAATTATAACAAAGGCCTTTGAGTTGGCGTTCAACCATTTCAGCCCTGGTCAATTTTTGGATCTTTAATGGGGTGGAGGGAGTAGTGGGATATACGGGTTTAGGGCGAGGGATAAAGGAGGGTTTACGGTTTTGAGAGGATGCAACCTGTTGTGCTTCTTTAGCTTTTTTAGTATCCTCCACCCAACTCAAAGGTCGAGCCATAAGGACATGGGCCCAAATCTCATCCTTGAGGCCACTGATAAAACACTCTCGAAAGAAAGCATCATTCATGCCCTCTATTCGAAAAGCTAGGCGCTCAAAGGCAGCTATGAAGTCTTTTATTTTTCTTGATTGTTTCAACTTTGTCAAATGGCCCAAATGGTTGGTGTCAGTGTCAAAGTGTTCATAAATCTCAGTCACAAATTGGGTCCAAGCAATATACCCTTGATGGGAAGTTTTTCTCCATTGCCACCATTGCCAACGTTCTTGATCTAGATGGAGAACACCATACCNGAGTTTGGCCAAGTCATCTGTAATGTCGTATAAAGAGAAATAATGTTCCATTTGGGTGACCCAACCAGTGGGGTTCGAGCCATCAAATTTGGTTACATCCACCCACGGAAGGCGTAGGTCATGTTGAAAGTGATGGGGTTGAAAGGTATGGGAATGGGAGGAATGTTCACCTTCAGTCTTTGGAGGTGCGTCAGAGAAAGGGTCATCTGTAGGGATCTTTAGTTTGGTACAGAGTGATGCAAAGATAGATTCAAGCTAGGTGGTCAGTTCTTGTTTAACTTCCTCCATTGAGGACTGCATGGTTGTATTTATGGTTGTATTGATGGATGTATCGATGGAGGAAACAATAGCACTAAGTTGTTTCACTTCTTTTTGGGTCTCGAGGAAACCAGATTGCAAGGTGTTGAAGCGAGCTTCCAAGTCTTGGCTACGGGTATGGCCATGAGGATGGGTGAACTGAAAAGGGGCGGACCGGGTCAAAAAAATTGCCGAAAAATGATATGTATGAATGTGATAAGGGCGAAGAGATGAATCCAATGGAATAGGTCTCAAACGATGGTGAAAAAAATTCCATACTTGTTTGTTTTTTTTTAACACCCGCGGAGTTATACTCTAGTCTAAAAAATACTACAGTGATGAAATCCCCAATTGCTTAACCAGAAAAAAATGTGTATTTACTTGGCAACTCGAACACAGTTGCGTGGCAATAGATCTTGTCTGTTGTAATTTTTTTATATTTCTATCCCCCAAGGGTTAGGTATTCAAGGGTTCTACAGACAAGGGTTTGACCTGTGCTATAGCTCTCTGATATACATGCAGGGTCCAACAATAGTACTCGACCCAATATCTCAGGGCACTAACTAAGGAGGATAGATCGTACCCTTAGCTGTACTACCCGACTACCCAGGTACTAGAGAGTATCTTCCCGAGTGATGTTCTTGGTGGCATTATAGTAGTCAGGCGGCCGATCGGTTTATCTAAAGAGGGCTTCAGGAAATCCAGGCTGATCCGTACACAGGTGTTGTCTGATGCGCTACCACTTGAAGGGGTACCAACAGGGGTTACAAAGGTGGCCAACAGATCTGCGCTTAAGAACCACTTGTATTTCCTGCATGTATGAATCCCTCAACCATGGTTTTATGCACGTAACGACAGATCTATGTGGCTTAAAGACGTCAGAATACGTCTCTACCTTGAAGAAAAAAAAATCCCACAATTTCTGCCAAGGAAAGTGCTCTGATACCACTTGTAATATACCAGATATAAAAAGTATGCAGAACAGAAGTAAAATGCTAGAAGCGGCAGAATAACAGTAATATAACCAGCATAATCTCCACAATAACACAGAAATGATATAAGAACAACAACAAAAATAGCACTTTGATTCAGAAAGAAATGTTCACGGGCCTCTTTGAGGGGGCAACCTCCAGTCGAGCGGTGCTCTGTTACAATAATATCCAAGCTAGGATTTTCATACCCTTGACATTTATTTATACTAAATATGTCTATCAAGAGAAGCATCTAGAGGAAGATCCTTCTAGAAGCAGAATCTTCTATTAGGTCTTCTTACATCAGCCTTATTCTATTTTATTGAAAGGCCTTATTAATATTGACCTTTATTACACCCGAATATATTTCTCTACCTATGTGTGGGTTAGGACCCTAACAAGTGGACATAAATTTTATTCTCTATTGGTTGTGTACAATGGTGGTAACAATCTCTAAGAAGAGATGTATCCTGCTCCCATTAGCCAAAAGCCTCATGCAAGAGGGTGATGCCCTTATTCATTAACATATACAACATAAAATGAAAGGAAAATAATATGGAATGACCAAGGACAAAGCAGGTGGAAGGCCAAGAGTTGAGTGCCCGAGTTTTAGTTGCAACAGTTGATTTGTTGGGATTGTTAACTTTTCACTCCAAACTTTGATTGGGATGCAAGATAACTTATTGAGAAGCTATGGTTGAGCTATATAAAGTGGAAAGTGATATGGACCCTAAAAACAACAGCTGGGAAAGGATCAAACCATGTGATTTTCAGATTTGACATGAAACTTCTAAATTCATGGGCTATTATAAAAAGGCCTTAACTGCCACCTAGATCACCATTTTACTTGGCAGCACTGCTAATAAAACATAAATGGGATGAGATGGGACTTTCTTCACAGTTCATGAGAATGTTGGAAGTGACATGTCCCTATACTCAGGATGATTTTAAGAATACAATCACAGATGATACAAGAAAACAAGCAACTACTAATGCAACCATGCAACTTTGATAGTGTACCTTCCTATCTTTGTATCTACACGAGGCACTAGATACTAAATAATGTCTCTACATGCTTACAAAATGGATGCTTGACCAATGTCATTGAGAATTCAATACATTTTAAGGAAAGGTTCCCTATTGAAGATTTGGTGGCTTAGGCTTGTTATTCTTGTGTATGGGATGAAAAATATATGTTTTGGATTAGACCTATTACCCTTGTGTATGGTGTATTAAGTGGTATTTGATTAATCAAATTGAGGATGAAAGCACTAAGGTTTCACTTTGCCGAAAGAAACATTTCCTTTCTTTATTGCATGCTACATTTGGAAGTTGGCAAATGTCAATGCTTTCAATTCAATATTTTTGATCCAAAGTGTCTTATAAACCATTTAGCACACATAATGAAGGCCAACTTTTGCACCCTTTTGAAACAATCTATTCCCTATTCATTGGTTTATGATATTTGTAATATCTTGAAATTTATGCACTTAAATAGACTAAAACTAGTTTTCAGGAGTATAAATTAGTAACAATGATAGTTCCCAAGCTAGGAAGAAAGAGGGAAGGGATAAAGGAAGAAAGGAATTACGTTAATGCACTGAAATGGAAAAAAAAACCATGTTATATGGAATTTACAGATAGTTTAAGTATAAAATAGAAACGATGCTTACATTTGGTTGTTGCATGACTATCTTTTGATTTACATACACGCTGGAAATTGCATTTTTATATTTCATAAGTGGTTTATTACACTTTGGCATATCTATAGACTCATACCAGCAAAAGCAGATGCAAAAGTGGATCCCGTGGATCTTTACACACAAGCTGCAAATTTCTGAGACCCGGGTTATGCCAGAACACCTTCTATTATATCATCCATCATATGGCATATGAATTCTATGATATATTAACTAGGACAACATATGGGACAAGGAAGAACACTTCTTTACAAAAAATTCACCAAGACTTTAAAGGTTTTAATAATTAAGTGAAAGATTCGCCAAGATTTTACAAGATTTTATAATTCAGTGAAAGATTCGCCAATTTTTTACAAGATTTTATAATTTAGTGAAAGATTCACCAAGATTTCACAAGATTTTATAATCGAATAAAAGATTCGCCAAAAAATTATATATACATATTATATTATTGATAAAATAGCCTTCATTTTTTCCTATGTATCATGGGGATTCGCCCAATTATTATACATAAAAATTTAGGGGGGGTTCTTAAAATCACCACTGCCATCCATCACACCACCCTTGAGAGGGAAAGTGAAAGTTCAAGTAGTGGACAAACACATAGAGCACAAACAAGAGGTCCTAAAAATATTAAAGGACAACTTGGTGACAACACAAAATAGGATGAAACAACAAGTAGATCAACATTGCAGTCAAAGCGAATTTGAATTGGGGGATTTGGTATTTCTAAGGATACAACCATACAAACATATGTCCCTCAAGAATCAAAATAAGGACAAAAAATTATCACCCAAGTACTATGGTCACTATAAGGTATTGCATAGGATTGTAGGTATGGATTACAAATTGAAATTGCATCCATCTTCACGTGTACATCTAGTATTATGTGTTTCTTACTTAAGGAAGGTAATCGGTGATATGATCCCAGATCAAACTATTTTACCAGAGATAAATGAATATGGGAAAATCATAATAGAACTAGAAATAATCCTTGAAATAAGGATCAAGAAACTGTGAAATCGAGCAATTACTGAGTACCTCATCAAGTAGAAGAACCTACTAGTAGAAGATGTGACATGGGAAGATTATTTATTCATGTAGAAACATCCACAACTAATAAATTATTTAGGGAAACACTTGTTTGAATGGAAGGAGCAAGTTAATCCCTAAATAAAACCCTATGTATTGAGTTATTACATCTCTATTGTTATATTAGTATGGTCAAATATACCCTTTAATTGTAATTTCACCCTTTGTCTTTTATATATAGACCAAGGAGACCTAGTTTTAGGAATCATATCATTTAGAAAATTTATTATATTGTAAAAGGAGGTTCCCCCATTGAAGAGGCTTCACATTCATTCTTCTCTAATTATGAAGGCATGGAGTTACTTATTTTTACCATTTTATGCTATTTGGGTGTTTGGAGCATAACACATGATTTATAAACACCATGCATATTAGGGATACACTTGGAAAAATGAAGAGATTCACTATAAAGGGAATATTTATTTGAACACGAGTCAATATTTAAATAAAAAGTGTTATCTTAACTACATGCCTCTCCCACAACTGGTCATTTAGGGTTTCATAAAACATATGAAAGGATGAAACATTCAGTTTTTTGGGAAGGAAAGAAATACAACATTTGCACTTTTTTGGTAGAATGTGAAATTTACCAACAACACAAGGGAGAGATGGTGAAACCCTTAGGTGAACTACAACATTTACCCATTCTGCCAACTGTATGGATTGACATTTCTATGGACTTCATTGCGGGGTTACCAAAATGTGTCACTAAATCCATCATCATGGTTGTGTTTGATCACCTTTCCAAATATGATAATTTTTTTCTCTACAACACCCATTTAAATCATATACGATAGCTCAAGTATTCATGGATAATATATTTAAACTCCATGGTATATTCCACAATCTATTGTGATGAACTCTGACCCCACTTTCACTAGCAATTTCTGGCAACAGTTTTTTTGTCTCTAAGGCACTCAATTGAATGTTAGCACAACATATCACCCCCAAACTGATGGTCAAAATAAAGTTGTCAACAAGTGCTTGGAAACATATTTCTGATTCTTTACTTTAAAGTGACAATCCCAATGGGTTCAATAGTTTCCTCTAGTAGAATGGTGGTATAATACAACTTATCATGGTGCCACTCAAATGACTCCCTTTGAGGTTATATATGGGAAAAATACCCCATCAATATTATCCTACTTACCATGAGGCTCTAAGGTGTAGGAGGTAGACAAAAGCCTCACAGATTGGGCCAACATTCTTTTCACCCTCGAGGATAATCTAGTAATGTATTGGAATAGGATGAAGTAGTTGGCTAATGAACATTGTTCAAAATGACATTTTGAAGAATGATATTAGTTGTTACTTTGTCTACAAACTTATAAGTATACTTCCTTCAAATACAACCACCATCAAAAGTTTGATCCTAAATTTTATGGCCCCTATAGGGTCCTCAAACGTATTGGGCTAGTGGATTACAAATTGGAGCTTCCCAACAACTCTAAAAATCAACCAAGCTTTCATGTCTCCTTCTTAAATAAAGTGATTCTATCTCATTTCCATATTCAAACTAGCCTTCTAGAACTAGATGAAGAAGGTTCCATTCGGTTCCAACCCAAGGTTGTCCTCAACAAAATAGAGTGTTTTGTTCTCCAACATATTGTCCAAGATGTCCTGATATAGTGGAAGGATACACCACCTAAGGATGCCACAGCGGAACCAACATATATCCTTCAACAATTCCCTCATCTTCGAACTTGAGTACAAATCTTATTTATAAGGGGTAGGGCATGTTAGGGTCCTACCCTAAGCCCCTTAAGTAGATAGAGAGGTTTTATGTATTGTGGCTATCTCTAGTAAATAAGGCCCATGTAGTAGATATAGTGTGAAAGAAATAATTGTAAGAAGGATTATTAGAATGTTCTACCTACTAGAGAGTTCCTTATCTACAAAGTTCCTAGGAGGTAAGTATAACTACATAAAGAAGTAGAAGCAATGTAATTAGATGTCTTGAAAAGCATATTGTAATTAGAGTTTTGCTCAACTAGAGGTTTCCCCATTGAAGACGCAAGTGAACATTTCTCTCATCAATAAAGGTATTTCTATCTATGGTATTATGGTTCTCTAAAATTTCCTATTGTTGTTATAATCTATCATTTACACTCTAAATATAGGTATAATCTATTATTTGTGATTGGAATGTTTTATTTTTCTAATAAAGAACATGGCATGATACATGCCCATCCCTAAAGAATGTAAGATAAAGGAAAAGGAGGCTTGGGAACCATGTTCCCTTCCCCAAAGGAACATAATACAAATAATGAGAAATATTTTGGATCAAGACATATGGATACACCAAATAATATTACTTAATTGACTCCCTATTCCCCCTCTCATTGGTTCATTTCCCCCATGGTGCTCTTAAGGAGTTATCAACCCCCAAGTGCACCTATTTATTAATTAATTTTTAATAGTATTAATTCAATATAATGAACTGGTACTTTATTTAACCACCTATTGCATACTTACTCATTATCCCAATGCTCATAGGGGGTATTATAAATAAGCCTTCAAACTTGGAAAATAAAATCATAAGCACATTTAGTATATTGGAAAACCACATAAATCATATATCCATATTTGAAATGCATGAATGTGGGCCCCACATATGTGTTTCATCATAGGAGAATATCATTTCCATGTGCATGTTGGGAGAGACAATCTCCATGTAGGGAAAAAAACCACTAATGAAAAATGGCAATCATGTGAGAAGAATAAAATTGATGGCATTAGATAAGGAAGCCTAAACCCTTGAGACAAAAAATAACATTTAACAACATCATCATAATTGTTTCAATCCTATACATATCCATCTTTACTTTCAAGTAAATGACTAGGTCATCAAATATTTGATGCTCATACCAAATATCGGATTCTTCAAATGAGTATTTCTAGTTCGATGTAAATACTTCTTGAAATGTGTCACAAAATATGCAATCATGTTGTTTACTTAGATAAAGAGGTCACTTCTATGAATATGCCACTATCATTGAGGAATGAGAAAATGATCTCACAATCTCATCAACATTCAAGGCAACCATGACCATTCCATATCCAACTTCGAAACCATAGACAATGAACTTGAAGGGCTCGTCTCCCATTGTTGGGACATATACCATTGCCATCTTATCTAGTTCTATGATAAGATTATATGTAGGTTGGGACTGATCCCCAAACTCATTTATCACCAAACATGGTGGTTTGTTCCAACCCACAAGAAGACTAGGAAGTGTCTTGCATAGAACATGCTCATGAAAAATAGTGCTAGGTAGTTTGTTCATGATGGTGCTATTGGGGCTATGCCACATTGACTACAATCCAAAATAATCAAGGTGGCCTTCATCTAGAGTCATTTTTGTACACTTTACTGCAACATTATATTTGAGTATGGATATGGCACTCTCAATGGGTATGTTTCCTTGAGTGCATGGGATGGGATAGAGGGAGGAAGTGGTTGCATAAGAGATATCAACATTGTGTGTAAGAGACAACTTGGTAGGGTGAGTAAAACCATAATTGTTTTATTGATGAATGGCAGTATATCAAAGGTAGGGGACTATGTATCAATATCAAGTTTAATACGAAATATGATGCACATGGATAGAAATTTATGTAAGAGAACTTGACAGATAGCATCATTCCCAAAAATACGTAGAGGAAAAATGAAATAGACTTTAGTTTGTATATCTTACCATCCTTAAAGAGATGTTATATGTTGCACCCAAAATGGTATAAGGATTGTTATTGATGCTAGTGGGGAATGCCTAATAACAAGTTTGAACAATCAAGAGGGAAAACATCACAATGGAGAGTGTCATGTAAAGAACCAATGGAAACGGTAACTACACACTAGTGATTAACCAACAAGCAAGGGACATCTTTTTGGACCCAACCCAAATGATAAGGGAAGGGGTATGAGGTAGTGGGTAGATTAAGTCATTTACAATCTTTTGATCCCATTATCAAGAATGAGGATATCCAACTGATCTTTGAGTTAACAATTACGTAGAAAAGGAGGTCATTAGTGGGCTAGTATGGATCCCTATCCATGATAAGTAGTGATGGATATGCAGAGGTAGGTTTGTTAAGTGAAATGACCCTCTAGTGTTGAATTCAACCAAGGAGAGATAATAAGCCTACAATAAGCCTAGGTTTTTCATTGATAAAAAGTGTTTTGGCAATGCCTTGGCATTGGAGATTTGTACTCTTGATAGTAGAATGGGTATGTGTTGGTGACGGAAGTCACTCCTGGATTGCAGCAGGAGCAGAGCCCGACGCCCATCAGTTTATGTCACGATTTGTGTATGAAAGGGGTGATCGAATGGAAGTAAACTCAGACGATATTGTTTCAACTCTGAAACTAGGCCAGGCATGCATGGGCAAGTGAGGTCTTAGACATACTCCAGACAGTGAGTTGTAGTAAGGGTGAGTAGGGGGAAGACTTGTATCAGAGAGATGCAATGGTATGTTGTCAACATCAGGTTTCTAGCAGACTGTAGGAGAATGCATTTAAACGCAAGATCTTTTTACATTCAAATGCAGAAAACCAGAGAATACAATAGTGCCACAATAAATCCTTTATCATAACACAACTGCAATAATTCATGTGAATCAGTCAATCATGAACTCCCTTAGTATGAGATGAAAACTAGATGGAATAAGGAAACTGTATGTCATTAAACAAGAAATATTACATACATATGCATAACCAGAGAACTAAAGTGTCTGTTAAAACATTACAATTGGGAGCTTCGCTCTACCATCGATCCTTTACAAAATACCAAGACTGAGTTTATATACTCAGATAAAAATAGCCTAATAGAGGCGTGCTTGGTCACCCAAGGCTTGGTGTCCCCTCAGCCAAATTCAGACAGATATTCTTTGTCAGACGCCACCTTAACTGTGCATGGATCCTGCAAGGGAAGTAGCTGAGCCATTAAGCGTTGAGCTAGCGTGTGCAGACCTCCTCCAGCTGGTCGAGGAATCAGCATGGCTTCTTTTGAAAAAATGGGTACACAGGACCCTCTCGAGCAGACCGCTTGCCAGATTATCCATACCTTACACTTAATGCCTAAGGAAAGGTTTCAACCACCCCTTCTCACCTTCATTTACTCCAAGCGAAAACCAAGATCGAGGTCGAATCAGATGGCGCATGGATATCACAATGATCTTTTCGACAACTAGACTCGACGCCTTTGGCCTCCTTTGCACAGCTCATTTCTTTCCCAAGTGACCACGGGCTATAACCCTATGTTTATTCCCAAGGCGCTTTCGGCGTTCGTGAATGGAAGGAGCTAATCCTTGCTTATTCACAGGTGCGATGAGCGAAACGTCAAGATGGCCTAACTGGGCGCCACGCGTCCCTCTCAGATCTGACGGTCCTAAACTTACTTGGTGATGTTGTGGGTCCGGGTCCTGGACGCTCCCGGCACCTTGCGCATCGAGGATATGACAGAGTTGTTCCTTATGTCTTGAAATAGCGATGGGTGAAAAGGCGAGGAGCCTAATCGTGCACCAGGTGTCCCCTTTGGATGGATGGCTGAGATTGCTTCATGATACTGCGGGCCCGACTCTGGGCGCTTTCGGCACTTCGGGGTTTGGAGTTTCGAGATGTGAGATGACGAGGGAATTTTACCCTTCGAACTCCCGAATGCCGATAAGCCGACTAGATCTCGCATTATGTATCGCTGGATCGGACGACCCAGATTTAGTCTTGAAATATAGGCGCTTTCTCTGACGCTATATATCGGTTAACTTGGTAGCCCCGATATCCCGATGACCGTTGATCTATTCTTATGGATGAATCTGGGCCATTGACAACGTAATTTCACCCGCTCATTTGATTGGAAGCCGTAAAACGAGATTTTTCCATGCTGCGCTCGGGCGTTTCTCATGCAACTTGCAGACCCGAATACCCTTGTGCTTAGGACAAGAAATGTCGCTAACAATATGCATCCTATGATAGGCACACCAATGACCAAGATGAGAGGGAGAGGACAATTCATTGAGAGTTAGAGATGAGGAAGGAAGGGGTGTAGTTGATGTAGGATGCAATTGAGGGCTATGAGGATGGAGGGAATGCGGGTGTTAATCAAAGTTTATTTCAAGACCTAGGGTACAAAGCAATGCTTGGTCAAGAGTGGTATTCTCAAATAACCTGTCATCTCATTTCTAAAAATGGTAATATCACAAAACATAATTTAATTATAAGCACCTCTCCAATATTGTAGATTTCACGCTAAATCTAAAGCCAGTTGAAGATTTCAATAAATTGTTGAATGATCTTACTAGGAGCCTACTAGAGCTGTAACCAATGTCTCAAAAGAGTTTGCAAGTATCCAAGTGGGTAAAATTGCCTATGTAAGGATTGACAAAATGCATCCCATGTGGAAATATAGACACACGTGGAGCTCCTTTCCTATAAGGTGGTTGATTTCAATGTAGATTTCTAGAGGTTTAGTGTAGGATTTCCACCAAGCAAAGGTTATAACATCACATTGATACTTAGTGGCATCTTGTACTCTTTAAACATATTTGGACATGTCTTGAAATAGGCATGCAAGCTATGAATCCAAGAATCCAACACTCCACCTTGCATCCAACCACTATAACTAGGCAGGTTAATGAGGGTATCTAGCTAGAGAATTGAAGTAGATGCTCTAGATTTTCTATGTAGGGCTTCAATGAGGGTTGGTGCCAGATCTTGAATTGATTTGGATTAATTAGAATAAATATCTTTTAAGGTAATCTCTCTATAGGGAGGCATTATATGTATAAAGATATGAGAAAAATAAATGATTTTCCTGGGGCGAGAAGGCATACCTCTAGAGACTAGGTAAGAGAAATTGTGTGTGATATAGGTAGGTACTAAGCTAAGGAATTGAATAACCTAGAAGAGAGTGAAACTAAAGAGGTTGTTACTACTAAAAAAGAGAGTTGTTGTTGTTGAAGAGAGAGTGGGGTGGGAGAGAAGAACTCCAAGGAACTAGTGGGATGAATAAAATGAGAGCTAGGTGGGAGAGTGAATATCAAAGGAAATAGTGAAAGGTAGAGAAGATGAGTTGGGTGGGAGGTAAGACCTCCAAAAAACCAACTTGCTATATAAATAGTGGTTATGGGTGGGTACTGAGAAAAAACACCATATCTATACTAAAAAACAAGATAATGGATCCCTTGTAGTGGCTGCATAAGCCAAGAGTGAATTACTCTAATACCAAATGATGTAAATGAAAGAAGTGTTTATCTCAAGAAGGCTAAAAACACAATGAAGTAAAGTGAAATAACTTGGAAATTAAAAAAAACTAGAATAAAAAGTCTGCTTCTATTACTAAAGTAAATACCTTATATAAAGTTTTACAAAAGATTTATCTTGAGAGAATCCAACTTAATCAATCCAAATTGCAAAAAAATAATTCAATGTACTTTTATTTATTTTTGTCATATATTAATTAACTTAGAGAAGTGGGTTGCATCATCTAAAATGTTCCCTTGTGGAAAGGTGTGCTCCTAGAAATGTGCATCTATATGGTACATCACACAATAATTATTTATATACCATTTCCATTGGATAAAAAGGTAATGCTCCAATCTACCAATTCAACAGTGTAATATTTTGAACCACCTAATTCATCATACTAGCAAAACTTAACTTCAATAGACCCACTTGCTCTTGTTTTCACTTTAACTTAAGACTATGATATCATAGTATCCTAATTATTTATATACCATTTTTATTGGATAAAAAGGTAATGCTCCAATCTCCATCTTCAACATTGTAATATTTTGAACCACCTAATTCATTATACTAGCAAAACTTACCTTCAATAAACCCACTTGCTCTCGTTTTCACTTTAACTTAAAACCATGATGTTAGTGTCCTTTTCACATGACTCCCTTATTGTAATATCTATTTTAGTTTGTGCTATTATTACAACCTATATTAATAAAGATTAATATCATAAAGATTAAGTAAAGACACATGTACCTTTTCATAAAATATAACAATGTGCAACACATATCTTCTATTTATGATATAATAAATGTAAAAGAATACAAAATCATTTGAAATTACATGAATAGAAATATGTAAACAATTAAAATAAATAAATAAAAATTTAAATTAAATTTGTTAATAAGTAGATGTACAACAAAGACAACCACATAACAGACATACATTATTCTATCATATTTTCAAAGCAGTCAAAACTCCTCTCTCTGTATATATTCAAATTATAATAATTATCTAAAACATTTTAATCTTTTATTTTTATAATAATTATCTAAAACATTTTAACTTTTAATTTTTATAATAATTATCTAAAACATTTTAACTTTTAATTTTTAAATCATAAAATTATCCTCAATATATAGCATTCATTTACCTATTCTTTGCATATAATACTTAATAAGGATCATTGTTTTATTTGCCAATTCATTACACAGAATACTTAATTCACTTATTTATAAATTTTCTCTTTTACTCATATAACATATATGATATATATAATATATATGATAAAAAGCTTCAATCCAGTTTTTAAAAGTTTTAATAATTTGAATTACCTAATAAACCTAATGAGTGAGAATTTCTAAAATAGCGTTCAATAAATGAATTCGTCAATGAATGAATCATGTTTCTAGCATTTTCTCTAGCTTTTGAGATAAAAAAATTTGAATCCATTCAGGGGTTTTTAATTTTTGAGAAAAAAATAAATTGAATAAATCCCAGTGTTTCTAAGAAAAAATTTGAAAAAAAATATAAATAGTGTTTTTTATTTTTATTTTTATTTTTATTTTATTATAATATGATAGATTAAAAAAAACTCATATCTGTAAATAATAGTAAACCTTAAGTAAAAAAATATGATTAGTATTTTTTATTTTTATTTTTATTATATTATTATTATTATGTGATAGGTAAAAAAAACTTATATCTATATATAAATAGTAGTAAACCTTAAGTAAAAAATAAAAATGTTATTTAATTGTTTTATATTTTTTTTTTCTTAAAAAAATTTAACAACATAAATTTGTATTAAATCAAACTTTTTATTGTTTAAATTGTATTTTTAAATGTAAAAATAAATTTACCCAGTTAAAAAAACCCTAAACACTCAAAATCTTAATAGTAAATTAAAAATAAAACTATGATAAATTAAAAACAAAGCTTCTCTTATATGAAAAATCTCTTTTTATAATATTTTTCATAATGTTTTTTTTTTCAATTTTTTTTAATATTATTAAAATATGTCTACCAACCCAAAAGGTATCTATCAAGTAAAAAACAAAACTTACACATATCCATTTAAATGTTAAACTGAGTCCGTCTCAACAACCAAAATTAGAAGCCTTTCGTTGACCTCGGGTCGTACAACGAATGCAACCAATCGTTAAGCAAGGGTTGTACAGCGAATGCAACCACATGAGAGAGCTGCATTACTCCATCCAATGAACAACTATGCATAACACACAATGCAATTAGTTTAAACCTTACATCAGGTGCATACAAAGTGACAAAAGGTTATCCAAAATAAAAGTTGAAAACTGGTTGCACCCTTCTTGGAAATTTTTCACCTTTACTTTCTCTTTCTAGTGTTTTATTTATTGATTGAGATATAATAAGAATCGGTCACTTTCTTTTTTCTCTTTATCAACAGCCATTCAGTAGCATTCACAGCGCATTGAGTTCAGTCAGCATTTAATGTATATATGCTGGAATATATATATGTTTGGAAGTATCTATTTCCACCAACTTTCAGTTGGTTAGAATCAGTCAGTGCTATAGATGTTAGAATATATATGATTCTATTTAAAAGAATGCTATATATCTTTGGAAGTATCCATTTCCACCAACTTTCAATTGGCCAGAATCAGCTTATGTATCCATTTCCACCAATTTTCAGTTGGTAAGTCTGGAGAGTGACTTGAACTTGTGACTTTGAAAGTTAAAGAAAAGCCTTAAAAAGTTGTTCACTAACCAACTAAGCCAACATTAATGATGTGTGATAAATTTGATAGACACTCTTGCTCGTCAAGTAAATTTTTTATGATGAGTTTTCTTTTAAAATCACCCTTCACATGACTTGTTATATGTGTTATTTCCCATCATTTAAATATTATGTATTATATGTATTCGTGTTGCTTCTATTATAACCACAATTCTATAATACCTTTGTACAGGTACATGCCCAATGGTATAAAGATTGCCTAAACAATTATCACAACAATAAAAAATTCACCATTGCTTCTAGATTTCAAAGATTGCCTGAACAATGATCACAACAATAAAAAAGTTGATATTGCTTCTAGATTTCAAATCCTCTGGTAGTAGCACAAGCCCTCTACTATCTTCACCGTGATTAGATTTCAAATCATTTGGTAGTAACACAAGTTATCTACTATCTTCACAGTGACTATCTCATTTTTGTGTGGCTAATCTCCCAAAGTAGGCCATGTGCTTCTAAGCAGATTCCATTTAAAACAGTCAATATTCTCCTAATTGTTTCGATTAGATAAGCCTTCTTGTCTTACCCTTTAATGATGGCTTGTTTTACTTTGAGGCTTCAATATCCTCTACTACCAACACTAAACTCTAAATCAAACAAAAAAATCTTTATTTTACCCACATAAACAAGAAAAGTCACTTTTATTATTTTTATTAGATAACAAAAAAACCCTTCAATCTGAGTACTCTTTCCCCATAGGTTAGTATTTATATAGCATACAGATGGCCAATGAATATGGATGTGGATGTAGGTGTGGGTGTGGGTGTGGGTGTGCAGTACATGTCTCAACCTTCAAGCCAAGGGACATGTCTCAACATTATGGATGTAGTTTGTGCTTAGTGTGATCTCGAAGTCTCCTCCAACTGAATTGTTAGCTT
>ML781254.1:301651-315102 GCA_009831015.1 Picea engelmannii | reverse complement strand
ACTCTGTATTGATTGTCGGGCTCTGAATAAAATCACAGTCAGAAATTGGTACCCGATTCCCCGAATCGACGACCTCCTTGATCAAATCATGGGGTCCAAATACTTCAGTAAGATTGATCTGAAGTCTGGCTACCACCAAGTCCTGATAGAATAGATAGATGTATGGAAGACCGCCTTCAAGTGAAAGGAAGACCTTTTTGAATGGTTGTTCATGCCCTTTGGTTTGACAAATGATCCAGCCACTTTCTTGAGGATGATGGACGATGTCCTATGACCATTCACAAATAATTTTCTAGTGGTGTATATGGATGACATTCTAATTTACAGCAAGACTTGGGTCGAACACTTGCAACATATTCAACAGGTTCTGCACACCCTGCGACAGCACAAGCTATACACCAACTTGGAAAAATGATCCTTCGGCATGGACAAGGTCCATTACCTAGGATACATCATTAATCAACATGGCATACATGTGGATCCAACCAAGATCTAAGTCATCTGTGACTAGCCAGCCCCAACAATACTCATTGAGCTTTAGAGCTTCTTAGGCCTTGCCAATTTCTACCGCAGGTTCGTGTTGGGATTCTCCCATATTGCATGGACCCTCAGCCAAATAAACAAGGGTGGTGGTAAGGAAAAATTTGCATGGTGCCAGTCCCAACAACAAGCCTTTGATGATTTGAAGCATTGCTTGTGCTCAGCCCCAATACTTTCACTACCAGACTTGCTCATCCCTTTCAAATTGAGACAGATGCTTCGGACTATGTTGTGGGCATCGTTCTCACTTAGCACGGACACCCCGTGGCCTATCATAGTGAGACATTGTCAGATACTGTCCGTAAGTACCCTAATTACGACAAAGAAATGTACTCCATTATACAATCCTGCCACCAGTGGAGACATTACATTCTTGGGAAGGAGATAGTCATTCACACTGATCATAAGCCACTGCAGTTCATGCAGACACAAGGAAAATTGCAGAATGATTTCCATCAAAAGTGGTCCACATACTTGCAACAATTCCACCTCAACATCAAGTATAAAACAGGAAGCACCAATCACGTCATTGATTGCCTCGGTAGACCACCAGTTGCGGCACTCACCACAGTGCTAGAATCTTGCGGCCATGAGACATATTGATGGCCGCAACTCTATGAGATAGACCCTGACTTCGTCACCACCTACCAAATTTTGGGTGCAAACGCAGTTGTCGATAATTTCCATCTTCAGGATGGGTTGTTGTTTCATCTGGGCCATATCTGTGTTCCATCAAGTGAGCGAGCGAAGCTGATCTGGGAAGCCCACTACAGTCGGGTGGCATGACGCTTCGGTGTCGAAAAGACAGTGGCGATGCTACAGAAACATTTCTATTGGCCGAAAATTTGGCAGGAAGTCAGCAAGTATATCAGGTCCTGCACTACCTGCGCTATTGCCAAACTGACCACTAAGAAATAGGGCATGTACACCCCTCTTCCTACTCCTGACAGGCCATGGGAATCCATCTCAATGGACTACATGTTGGGCCTCACATCCACCATTCGGGGAAATGACTGTGTTTTTGTGGTTGTTGATCGCTTTTCTAAGATGGCGATTATGGTTGCCTGCAAGAAGAGCATCATAGCAGAGGCCACTGCCAAGCTCTTCCTTGAACGAGTCTAGGTACATTTTGGAATCCCACAAACCATTGTCTCAGATCAGGATAGTCAATTTCTCAGCACATTCTGGTCGAGCCTCTGGTCACTACTAGATACCAAGCTCACCAAATCCACGGCCTTCCACCCCCAGATAGATGGCCAAACCGAGGTTTTAAATCGAATGATTGTGCATATCCTTCTCATGTATAATTCAAAGCACCCTCTCACATGGGATGAGAGCCTTCCGTATGTCTAGCGTAGCTACAACTGAGCCCTGCATAGCTCAACCGGCCACAGCCCCTTTCAAGTGGGGTTGGGATTCCAACCATTAGGTCCCATAGATGTTGCACTTCCCCTTGCGGTCACCTCGACCGACTCATCTCCTACTCCAACTGAAGATGGAAAATCCACCTGGTTCATTGAGCAGATCCAACACATATTCCAACAAGTTCATGATATCTTACAGAAGTCCAATGACAAGTACAAATAGCGCCATGATCAACATCGAGTGCCACATAAGTTTCAGGTGGGCGACAAAGTTTGGTTTCACTTGCAGAAAGAATGCCTTACAGGACCCCATAGGAATCTTGTCCCACTCTGTTATGGGTCATACACTATCACCAAGGCCGTGGGGGATAATTCTTTTGAGCTCAACATTCCTGCCTTCCTTGGCTTGCACCCAGTGTTCAACATGGATCTCCTTCACCCTTATTTCCCACCATTATTAGACACCTCAGAAGTAGCAGAATAGATGACACCAACAAAGCTCAACCCTAACTGCATACAATAGGAATCCAATGATCAGATTGTGGACACACAGATCAAGGGAACTCAACAACAAAGGATCCAAATTTATCGAGTCGTCAAAGCAGGGCAGCTCCTGCACCAAGGCAAGTGGCTCACCCAGGGCCAAATTCAGCAGAAATTTCCTCATCTGATGGGGGACCTCAACGTAATGGAGACCATTGATTCATAAGGAGGAAGGATTGATCTAGATGTATATCAGTGGCCACCCACCTTTTCCAACTGGCTCAAAACAGTTTTCTGACAATTTTGGCAATTTACTATTTTTAGCAGTTTTAACTTTCGGGGCCATTTTGAGGGCCTAAATGAAGGTTTTTCTGGATTGATATTCTCAATGATAGCTGAAGGAATAATCAAGCCCCAAAAATGAATCTCCTTGACGATACCTTTCCAACGGGCTATCACATGCCTAAAACAGAGATCGTATGCAAAAGTTACGACCCCGGGAAGTTGATGTACTAACTTACCCAAACGGGGCCCACATGACTTTTGGCGCTTCATCTCCTAGGGTTAGGTTTTTGGATGTCTAGGGTTTTTGGAATTATTGTTTATTTTAAAAATGCCTTTAGATCCCCATTGTAATATTCTTCTTGTGAATGCGCGCATTCATCACATCTCTTCTCAGAGATAAGCCACCACCATTCCAGCAAGCTTGTTTCCGCTGCATTTTACAGTTTCAGCTTATTTCGTTATTGAATAGAAAACCAGTTTTATTGTATCTCTGTTATTTTGTGTTCAACACCTATTAATAATCTGTATTCATTTCATTCTGCTCATAAAATCTAGATCATTTTGTGTCACTGAAAATCTTAGGACGAGCAATTTATGATCATGTAATTTTATTGAGCATTTGAGAACTTTGATTTTTGAGCCTTTCTGGATCCATTTTGGATCACTCAATTTGGCTGACCCGACCATCGACCATCCTTGTTGGCTGACATGGCATGACACATCATACTGATGTGTCAAATTATATGATGTGGCATGCCACGTGGATGATGACGTGACATGACACAACATCAATCTCTTTCCTTCATCAATCATCAGTCGCTTCTCTTGGTCGACCCAAAAACCTCACTGAATTTAGTTAACACCCGACCATCGACCCATCAAAAAACTAAACACCTTGTTGATTTATCCGAAACCCAACCATCAACCAGTTGGCCCACTGGAAAAATGGACTCCTCGTTGATTCGGTAGATGCCCAATCATCATCCCATCGACCATTGACGATTTTTTTTTGTGACTAAAAACACTTCGCTAAATCCGGCCAACGCATAACCATCGTCACATTGGCTTGTTGATATTATGGTAGTTGTGGAAGGTATTAACCTCCATGTGTAACCTTTGTCTAGAATAGAATATTATGGAAGCAAGAGAAACCCTAAAGAGATGTGTATAAACTCTAGAAGACAAGTTGGCTCAGTAAAATAATTAATATTAAAGTATTAGATTCTAAAAGGACAAGTCGACCTAGACAAGTGACAAGAACCACTATAAATAAGAGATTATCTAGCTCATTTGTACACACACACTTCACACACTCTCTTAATCAAGTTTGGTGCAATTTTGGAGCTGCAGCTGTAAGGATGGAAGGTGGATATTCCGGGATGGTTCTTGGTCTCTCTCTAGTGCCATATAGCCTAAGATGTGCGCCCTATCCTCTGGTGTCTCTTGGTGATGTTCTTGGTGGTGTTCTTGGTGATGGTTCTTGGTGGTATTCTTGGTAACTGCAACTGTTGTAGCTGAGTAGTGTTCTTGTTTTGTGGATTTGAGACTCTCTTTTTGGTGAGTTATCTTTGGAGAAAGATGAGCTCTCTTGGTTATCTATTGTTTCTAGTGCTACTTTCATAATCATTCTATCTAGAAAAGGTTATGGTGCTCGGGGGTGGTTGCATGCCTATGGTTGGGTGACAATAGTGATATTGTCTATGGTAAAATGACCACATCAATTATTTTAACAAGTTATGGGCTCACACCACCTTCAATATAGTCTAACCACTGGAAGGTAGTACGGCATTTATTTTTTAATCTCGTTGTGGCACCAGTTACAATTGCAGCTAGGTTTTCTGATTATGTAGCTACAACAAACCCTAACCCTTGTGCTAGGGTACTTCTGATGAACTGTTTGACCTAATTCCTTGACATCTTAGTGTGCCCTAGCCTATCGCACCTCTTGGTACCATCATCTAGCAAAAACGTCAGGTTTGAATTTTTGGTCAAAGTCAAAGTTTGAATGGTAAAAGTCAAAGGTTGACTAGTCAAAGTCAAATTCAAATGTTGAATTCTGGTCAAATTAATTTTGTGGTCAAAGTTGAAATTTTATAGTTTCTAACTTGTTCTAATCGTTGAATCTTCTGATTCAGTGTCTAATCTCTTCCTGTCAAGATGGTATCTAGTTTCATATTGGAAGACAAGTGGACGATGCTACAAGACTTCAAAGGTATGCACTTGTATATGTTATCCAAGTTATATCATCTAGAAAAACATTAGTGTGTTTGTAGGGAAAGTACTAGAGACCTTGTCCAAGTTGTGATCTTGGATTCAATGCATTCAGAGGAACAAGCGCACTATCCATAACAGTTGAGGCTTCAGGTTCCAGGTTTGATTAAATTGTTAAGCTTCCAATTTGTATATATCAAGGGTGATAGTTTCTACATTACAAATTGTGAAACCAGTCTTTGAAAGGTTCTATTACTACTAGATATAATGAATACTTGATGGCATGTGAATACTATTGATATAGATTCTTATTGCAAAATGAACTAACATCTCCTCTAGAGAGATATTTCTTGTTTTCTCCCAGGCAGGTTACCTTGGTAACTCTATGATGACTACCATCCTTGTTACCATAGATATTTTTTTATGAAAATTCTATTGGAATTTTGTTTTCTCTTTTTGTTCTTATTCTAGGAAAGTCACAAGTAATAGCTCTGAGAAGGAGCTACAGTGAAATTTGCAAACATGGAGCAGATGACTCCATCAAGTGGTGAGAGAAGTGATCTCACTAAGTACCAATTATAATGGAAGTGTGGAAAGAAAAAAAAAGGATTTTTGGACATCATTCACTCAAATGTGTGTGGACCAATGTCTAAGTGGAAGATAAAGATATTGAGGCTCGATAATGGAGGCGAATACACCTCCAAGATTCTTGTTGCCTCTTTGTAAAACAACCAGGATTAGGAGGGAGATAATTGTCCCTTGGAATGATGTGACAGAAAGAAAGAATTGTTCCATTGAATAATTTGTTAAGGAAACGATGAATGAACAGAATCTATCCATGTTTTCTATGGGAAAAGTAGCTATTGCAGCCATATATGTTAAAAATAGAATTACTCATTGTAAATTGAATAGCATGACTCCAAAAGAAGCTTTCTTCATAAAAGAAGCCAAGTGTTGAACACTTGAGGACCTTTGACTGCCATTCAAGCAAAAGAAATGGAATATGGAATCATTGATAGATACGAGGCAAGATTCAAGGCTAGAGGGTTCTCCCAGAAGGAGGGAGAATACTGTTATGATAACTTGTTCTAGTAACCTGATATATGTCTACCTAAGTCGTTATATCTCTTGCAGTATCCATGGGTTGGAGTTTACATCGGATGGATGTAAATATTTTTCTTCTCAACAGAGAAATTGAAGAAGAAGCATATGTAGAGCAACCTCAAGTTTTTGAGGTATACCAGAAAGAAACCCATGTATGCATATGGAAGAAGACCTTGTATGGATTCAAGCAACTTGGTGTAGAGCCTCTCATGTACAGTAGAAGCATGGGGAAAACTTCCTATGAAAAAGGAAGTGTATCAAAATGGTTCTTCAGAAGTCCAGGATAATGGATTACAAATCCATGGAAAACCCCCATGAAGATAGATATGAATAATTTGAGAGACTCTGATCCAGTAGACCCATCCCTATATTGACAATTGAATGGCTCATTGATGTATTTGGAGAATACTCAACCAGATATTTGCTTTGCTATGAAAATAGTTCTAGGTGGAACCTAGCCATGAAAAATGAATAATTGCAAAGCATGCCTTAAAATTTCTTCGTGCACGTTTGAGTCATGATATAAAACTTCTTGGATTTATCGTTTCGAATTGGGCAGGGAGTGTATGTAAAAGAAGAAGTTCTTCTTGGATATGTTTTAGTTTGAGATTTTCCATGATATCATGGGCTAGCAGGAAACAAAATTATCTTGCACTCAACACTGCAGAAGCAGAGTATACTACAGCTTGTGATACGTGTACAGATGCAGTGTGGCTCCATAATTTGGTTTCTGGACTATCTGATCAGGTGTTGTATTTGACCATGATATATTGTGATAATCAGAATTGTGTGAAGATTTCAAAGAACCTAGTGTTCCATGACAGATCGAAGCACATTGAGATCAAGTATTATTTTCTCAGTGATAGAGTCCAGAGGGGAGAAGTGATTCTCGAGTATATCTCCAAGATGAAAAGTGTATGTACTTAAGGGACAAGTTGGGACTCGTGGAGATGAATTCATTATTGGAAAAGGAAGTGATTACTCCCAGGTTAGGAGGGAGAACTGATATGTTATTTATTTATGGACAATCATTTTCCAGTTTGGAAAATGGTCCAGGTTGGGTAGTCACTTTCCAGTCCGGAAAGTGGTCCAAGATTTCTGACGGAAAGTCATTTTCCAGTTCGAAAAATGGTCCAAAGAGGACAATCATTTTCGTAATGAAAATGGTCCGATAGATTGTTGATGTGCCATAGAAAGTGATTCCCCTTGTGGATAGTGTGGGGGAATGATCTAGGATAGCCATTCTCCTTGATAGTCACTTTGAGTAGTGGTCAAGCAGAATGGTCTGCCTCTTCGTGAAATCATTCTTTCCAAGTTCACAGTTGTGAGAAGTTTCAAAGAATCGTCTGATGTAGGAGGTTGGAGCAGGACAATTATTTCCATAAGAAATGGTTCGGACAGTCATTCCCTAGGGTAGACTCATTCTCTCTAGGTTGGACTGTGATTATTGTTGGAAGAATGGCCCAGTTAGGTTGAATGGTCTAGGTTCAAAAATAAGGCACATTCATTCCCTAGGGAAGACTCATTCTCTCCAGGTTTCATTGTGATTAGAGCTGGAATAATGGCCCAATTAGGTGAATGGTCCAGGTTCATAAATCAGGGACAAGTATTCTTCTATACTTGGGAAGAATAGTTGAGATAGCCCATGGCTGATGTTTAACTTTCCAAGGGAAGATTCTCTTCCATATCTTACAGATGTGAGTGGAAGAGTGGCCCATGTGACTCAGTTTGTATCATGACATTGTTGATATTAGATGATATGATTATTATGGAGATTGTACATCTCTAGACAGTAGTTGTATGCTATTGTGGTGGATGTGCCCCATTGGTAGTGACTGTGTGTCACTAGTTAGTAGTTGTGTGCTACTAGGAGTGGTTGTGTACCACTTGAAAATAGTTGTGTACTACCATGGATAGACATAGGTGTGTTCTATTGGATGGAATTGTTCTGATTGACATGGAGACTACCACTAGTGTTGGAGATGATTTCCAGCTAGATGGATAGTGAGATGATGCAGAGGAATGGAGTTCTGGTTTCTCTTCTCTCACTTGTTTTTGCACCTTGCCTCTCTTGCATGTATTTGTCTCATTCAGACATCAACACCAGTTTTATGCCATGGAGCATTATATGCCTATACTTTTCCTAAATTGAACACAAAGACGGTTTGCAGACTTGTGAAGAGATTCTTGAGATTTGATCATTGGTATGAGTCTTTTTCTTCAATTGTGTAATGTTTCTCTATTGTATATGATAGATTTTATGATCTCCATACTATAACTGTCTTCATGCTCAACTTAAGAAGTGATTTACATAACTCAATATTATGCTTTGTATTGTTTTAAGTTGACCATTTTTGTTTACACCTTCAACTTGTAAATTGAACTCATATGCAATGTATGCTCAGTTTACAATTTCCTTTGCTTTCCATCACCACTATACTACAACCAAATCATCAGCATACCAATGTTTAATTCTATCTTTCCTTTGCCATAATTGCATCCTTGTTTCTGGTTCATTAGGGTTTCATAAAAACAGTGACCTATTTGAAAAGATGACTCCATCTCTTTTCTCATCTCCAACAAATCAAATTATCCATTAGTGAGCTTAATACCTAGCCTAACATCTTCTTCATTCAGTCATTTAGTTGGTTGAACTAAATGAGAGAACCCTCTCTGGGTTGGTAGGGCTAGCTACTCAATCCTAAAGATTGGTCTGTGGTTACCTCTTTGGTTTCTTTTCTCAGCCTTGGGAAACTAAGGAGTGCTAACAAATTCCATCATGAATATGATTTTTCAATCCAAGTGTTTGATGAAATCCTCCAAAGAAGGATAGTGTTGTGAAATTTGTTAGATAAGACCTAAATTTGCATGTCGAGGATGCCCTGAAACTCCTTGTCAAATGCAAAGAAAAGGGATGGATCCTAGTTTGGTCACTGTTATAGTCAAACGTATACCACATATAAACATAATTCCCAACAAAAATTCAATGACTTTCTTAAATAACCCTCTTCATTGCATCTTTCTTCAAAATAAAAGTATCATTCCACAACGTTTACTAATGCATGCTCAACATCTTCTGAAGATTAATCTACATGCATCCAACTGAGGGGTATTTCTGTCTATACCTAGCTTATACTGCAAATCATTGTTGTTGCTTCCATTACATAATCCTTTTCATTTAAATCAGATGGAAACTTATTACAGAGACATTTCTGCAAGCTTTACAACATTTTCTAGTGTCTCTGGGTCTTATAGGACTTCCTTAGCTTGCTTTTGAAAACCACATACAGTCTTCACAGTCCTTCAAAGTGAAGTGTGGCATAGTTTCCTAAAGATTCAGACATAGTCTCAGCACCAACTGTTACAAATCCATTATGAATCCAATAAGGCACAATATTGTCATTACAAGCAGTAGAGATTTGATCTATCGCATTTTCATGATGGTAAATATAAGATCCACCCCTCCATAGTGAACATCAAAAACAATAACCCAAATGTGCAATGCTCATTGTATTGTATTCAATATGTCATCCTGTCTCATGAACTACTGTTATTTTCCTTTCTGAATCTTCCTTTATGAATCTAACACGCTAGTAAGATTGTTAGTGTGGAGGTAGCATTAAATTTTTAATGAACCAATTGCTACAACACTAGCATATGGCTTGGATTGGACTAGTTAAAAGAAAATTGGGAAATCTACACCTTCCTCCTTAACCAAGAGAAAAATGGCATGGCCCATAGAATTACCAGATAGCCCAACAGTAGTTTCTTGGTTTTCAAAGTGCCCAACATCACCCAAATTGAATTTATAAGCTAAGATATTGAAAAAGATATGAAAAATAATTTTAAGGAAGCAGGAGGGATTGAGGTGGGAAGGTATTTTTATCCAACCATGTTTGATGTTGTATTAAAAACCTTTAGTCCTGGCCAACCTCTCAGTCCTTTAGGAACGCCCACGCAAGAAGATGCTCAAGAATTTCTTAGTTTTGTTATGGATCAGTTGCACAATGAACTACTTAAATTGGAAGGTAGTGACCTAAATGGATCTGGTGGAAACAAAATTTTATTGGTTACAGTTAGTGGAAATGATGATTGGGATATTGTTGTCCCTAAGAATCGAACTGAAATAATTAGAACACAAAATTTTATGGAGTCAGAACTAAGTGCCATCTTTGGGGGGAAATTGAGGAGTGTTTCCAAATCAAGAGGTAAATATATGTCCTTTACATCTTATATATTTGTTTGAAGTGAGAAGTGAATCTTTGATTTGTATCCTTTTGTAGAAAATAAATTCTAAATTTCTACCTTTCATAGTTGCACTAATTTATAATCACATTGTCATCTAGATTATGGAGGGAATCTGGTGGAGACATTATTTTTCAAAAACGTGATGTGTATAATAGTGAATGAAATGACTAAAGACAATTGCATAAATAAAACACAATAATGTTGTAGTGGACATAAATTTTATTCTCTATTGGTTGTGTACAATGGTGGTAGCAATCTCAAAGAAGAGATGCATCTTGCTCCCATTAGCCAAAAGCCTCATGCAAGAGGGTGATGCCCTTATTCATTAACATATACAACATAAAATGAAAGTGTTAAGGTCCTAACCCGCACATAGGTAGATCAATATATTCAGATATAATAAAGGTCAATATTAATAAGGCCTTTCAATAAAATAGAATATGGCGGATGTAAGAAGACCTAATAGAAGCTTCCGCTTCTAGAAGGATCTTCCTCTAGATGCTTCTCTTGATAGACATATTTAGTATAAGTAAGGGTTGAGGGTATTAAAACCCTAGATTGGAGATTAATGTAACAAAGTGTTGCTCGACTAGAGGTTTCCCCCTCGAAGAGGTCTGTGAACATTGCTTTCTGAATCAAAGTGTTATTTTTGTTATTGTGGAGATTATGATGGTTATATTACTGTTATTCTGCCATTTCTAGCATTTTATTTCTGTTCTGCATACTTTTTATATCTGGTATCTTACAAGTGGTATCAGAGCACTTTCCTTGGTATAAATTGTGGAATTTTTTTTCCAGGGTAGAGACGTATTCTGACGTCTTTAAGCCATAGAGATCTGTCGTTACGCACATAAACCCATGGTTGAGGGATTCATACACGTAGGAAATACAAGTGGTTCTTAAGCACACATCTGGTGGCCACCCTTGTAACCCCTGTTGGTATCCCTTCGAGTGGTAGCGCATAAAAAAACACCTGTGTATGGATCAACCTAGATTTTCTAAAGCCCTCTTTAGATAAACCTATCAGCCGCCAGACTGTTATAGTGTCACCGAGAACAACACTCGGGAAGATACTCTCTAGTACTTGGGTAGTCGGGTAGTACGACTAAGGGTACGGTCTATCCTCCTTAGTTAGTTCCCTGAGATATTGGGTCGAGTACTATTGTTGGACCCTGTACATATATCAGAGAGCTATAGCACAGGGCAAACCCTTGTCTATAGAACCCTTGAATACCTAACCCTTGGGGGACAGAAACATAAACAAATTAAAACAGACAAGATCTATTGTCGTGCAACTGTGTTCGGGTTGCCAAGTAAATACACATTTCTTTCTGGTTAAGCATTTGGGGATTTCATCACTGCAGTATTCTTCAGACCGGAGTATAACCAGAGTATAACTCCGCAGGTGTAAAAAAAACAAAGTCTGGAAATTTTTTCACCATTATTTGAGACCTATTCCATTAGATTCATCTATATCATTTTTCGGAAAAAAACTTTACCCCACCCGCCCCTTTTCAATTCACCCATCCTCATGGCCCATACTCGTAGCCAAGATCTAGAAGCTCGCTTCAACACCTTGCAATCTAGTTTCCTCGAGACCCAAAAAGAAGTGAAACAACTCAGTGCTATTGTTGCTTCCATCGATTCATCCATCAATACAACCATAAATACAACCATGTAGTCCTCAATGGAGGAAGTCAAACAAGAATTGACCACCCAGCTTGAATCTATCTTTGCATCACTCTACACCAAACTGAAGATCCCTACAGATGACCCTTTCTTTGAAGCACCTCCAAATACTGAAGGTGAACATTCCTCCCATTCCCATACCTTTCATCCCCATCACTTTCAACATGACCTACACCTTCTGTGGGTGGATGTGACCAAATTTGATGGCCCAGACCCCACTGGTTGGGTAATTTAAATGGAACATTATTTCTCTTTATACGGCATTACATATTACTTGGCCAAACTCATGTATGGTGTTCTCCATCTAGATCAAGAACATTGGCAATGGTGGAAATGGAGAAAAACTTCTCGTCAAGGGTATATTGCTTGGACCCAATTTATGACTGAGATTTATGAACACTTTGACACGGACACCAACCATTTGGGCCGTTTGACAAAGTTGAAACAATCAGGAACAGTAGAAGACTTCATAGCTTCCTTTGAGCGCCTGGATTTTTGAACAGAGGGCATGACTGATGCTTTCTTTCGAGAGTGTTTTATCAGTGACCTCAAGGAGGAGATTCGAGCCCATGTCCTCATGGCTCGACCCTTGATTTGGGTGGAGGATACTAAAAGAGATAACGAAGCACAACAGGTTGTATCCTCTCAAAACTAAAAACCCTCCTTTATCCCTCGCCCTAAACCCGTAACTCCCACTACTCCCTCCACCCCATTAAAGATCCAAAAATTGACCAAGGCTGAAATGGTTGAATGCCAACTCAAAGGCCTTTCTTATAATTGTGATGACAAATATTTCCTAGGCCACAAGTGTAAGGAACAAAATCTTTTTATGGCCATCTCTGAGGATATTTCGGAAGAGGATGTTGAAACTCCCTTTGTGTCTAAGTCACCTGAAATCACAAACATAACCCCTCCCTCAGGCCCTCTCGAAGTAGAACCCGTCATTTCCTTCAATGCTCTCACTGGCTTCTCCGCTCCCCAAACCCTCAAGTTAATTGGTTACATCAAGCATTGAAAGGTCATCATTCTGGTTGATAGTGGAAGCACCCATAATTTTATTCATCGCCACATTGCCCAAGAAACTCATTACTACATCCATGTTGTCAACAATTTCTAAATAATGATTGCCAATGATGGTTCCATGAAATGTGGAGGGCACTGTGAAAATGTGCATCTCCAAATCGGTGACTACCACCTAAAATCCCATATGTTTGTTATCAGCATGGGTGGTTGTGACATTGTGTTGGGTGCAGACTGGCTAAGAAATTTGGGTCCCATTCTCATGGATTTTAAGGCATTAACCATGCAATTCAACCAAGAAGGCCACCAATATAAATTCCAAGGCATCATTGTTGGTTCACCTGAGGTCATTAGTTCCCATCGCATGGAAAAGTTGCTAAAAAAAGGTCTTTATGGTGTCATTTCCCAACTCCATGCCATACAAGCAACCGAGACACCCCCAGTGCCGCAAGACCTCCAAGCCCTCCTTTCTAAACATCAAATGGTATTTTCCACTCCCCAAGGACT
>ML781254.1:244700-265476 GCA_009831015.1 Picea engelmannii | reverse complement strand
CATAAAGGGACCACTTTGGAGTTCATCCATATTTAATTCTTATCAACCATGAAAAAACAATAATGATTCATATTTACATCAAACAATCTTGGTTCCATTACCCAAACCTTTGTGCTACGGGGATTTCTTCAAGGGTTGGCATCGATGACAACCAACCTTAATCAACAATCTCCCCCTTTGGCATTGATGGCAACACTCTGATGCAATACTGAAATCATATCACTCATGCTCCCCCTGGAACCATGCCTCTGTCCTTTGCATCTGATAAATCTACCTCTGTCCTCTGCATCTGATAAATCTACCTCTGTCCTTTGCACCTAATAAATCTCTTCCCCTTTGTCATCAATGGAAAAGGCATCTTTCCATCCGAGGTTTCTCCCCTTGACTGAACTGTTCTCTTATGGTGCTTCCTCGTGTACATCTAAGACATATAATATAAGCATTCAAAAAAAATTCAAAAAGCATTCATTTTGGAGTAGAAATAACTCCAAGTCTTTGGCGAAGATATTCAAAGGCTTCCCGTGGAAGTGGTTTTGTAAAGATGTATGCCACTTGTTATTTTGTGCCCACATACTCAACTTAGATGTTCTTTTCTGCAACTTGTTCCCGTAGAAAGGGATACTTTATTGGAATGTGCTTCATCTTGGAGTGCATCACCGGTTTTTTTGAGATACTGATGGCACTTGTATTATCACAATATATTGGAATGGGCTCATCATACTCAACCTGTATATCTATCAAAGTTTGTTTCATCCAAAGAACCTGTTAACAACATGTTGTTGCTGCAATATACTATGTCTCGACTGTATATAGAGATATTGATGATTGTTTATTGCTTAGCCATGATACCAAACACTCACCTGAGTAGAACGTTAATCCATTGATGCTTCGTCGGTCATCAATACAACATGCCCAATCTGCATCTGTGTAGGAAATAAGTGATAGATATTTTCCTTTTAGATACCATAATCCAAACTCTTATGTTCCTTTGAGATATCTTAAGATCCTCTTTATTGATAATACATGTGATTCCTTTAGTGCTGCTTGAAATCGTGACACATGTCCAACTTATTGCATTACATCTAGTCTGGATGTTGTCACATATAATAGGCTGCCAATCATTGACCTGTATTGCCTCTGATCTGTAGACTTCGAATCATTATCTTTTCTCAACTTACAACTGGTTTGCATGGGAGTGATAAATGGTTTGCAATCTTCCATTCCGAACCTCTTTAGCATTTATCTGATATACTTGGTTTGAGAAAACAAAATTCCTTGGTTGTTTTGATGTATCTAAAGTCCAAGAAAGAAAGATAGTTCTCCAAGTAATGACATTTCAAATTCATTCTGTGTGTCTTTTGCAAATTTCTGGCTTAACCTGTCATCATCACTACAAAAAATAATATCATTAACATAAACTTCAATTAATAAAATATTACCTTGACTTATGTTGATGTAGAGGTTGTTGTTTGCACTTCCTTTTCTGAACCCTGCCTGCTGCAGATACTTATCCAGTCTGGAGTACCATGCTCTAGGAGCTTGTTTTAGACCATACAAGGCCTTCTTTAATTTACACACATAATTTGTGTTCTCTGACAACTGAAATCCTTCTAGTTGTTCAATGTAGACATCTTCTTCAAGTTCCTCATTCAGAAAAGTTTATTTTATGTCCATCTGATATACTTTAACATTTTTAGAGCATGCATAAGCTAAAAGAAAACGGATTGTTTTCATTCTGGAAATTGGGGCAAATGTCTCTTCAAAGTCGATTCCTTCAATATGTGCATATCCTTTACATACCAATCTAGCTTTGTTCCTTGTAACCTGTCCATCTTCATTCAATTTATTCCTAAAAACCCATTTTCTGTCGATGACATTCTTATTCTTTGGTCTTGGAACCAATTCTCAAGTGTCATTTATTTGATCCAATTCTTCATCCATGGTCTTATTCCAAAATTCATCCTTGTTGGTTTCTTCAAAATAGTTTGGTTCAATTGTAGATAAGAGTGCTAGGTGTGTTTGTTCTGGCGAACGGATTTTTCTTCTAGTCTCAACTCCTACATCTTTGTTTCCAATAATCGGATATGAAGGATGATTCTTCTGTACTCGTTTGCTAGGTGTCTTTGGAGATACTTGTTGAACTTGCTCTTCTGCTTCTGTCGGATTCTCTTCATCTTCATCTTCCTCTTCTACTTATTTTTCATCTTCTTATTCTAAAAGTTCTTCCATTGATTTGTTTTCTTCTTCCTTTGATTTTGGTCTGCCTGTTTCATCAATTGTTACATTGACGCTTTCCACAACTTTGTTTAATCTTAGATTGTAACACTTGTATGCTTTCCTTGTACTTGAGTAACCAACAAATATTTATTTTTCCACATGAGAGTCAAACTTTCCCATTCTTCCATCTTCTCTTTTGATGTAGCATTTTCTTCCAAAAACTCTGAAGTGCTTCACATTTGTCGTTCTTCCTTTCCATAACTCGTAAGGAGTTTTATCAATGTTGTTTCTGAGCATTACTCTATTTTGAATGTGAATTGTTGTATGCACTACCCGTGTCCAAAAAATATCTGTCAACTTTGAATCCATTATCATTGTTCGAGCCATTTCTTGTACGGTCATATTCTTTCTTTCAACAACTCCATTCTATTGAGGTGTCCTAGGACGAAGAATTGCTCTTTTATTCCATGATTGTTGCAGTAATCCATAAATTCATTTGAGGTGAATTCTCCTCCATTATACGATCTTAAGCATTTGATTCTTGAATCCATCTCATTTTCAACCATTTCCTTGTAGATCTTGAAGTTTTCAAAAGCTTCTGACTTGTTCTTGATAAAGCAAACTGTAGTCATTCTTGTATAATCATCAACTAATAACATAAAGTATCTCTCACCTTTTAAGCCTTTTGTTATAGTTGGTCCAACTATATCAGTATGCACAATTTCCAGTGATTTTTTTGTTGAATATTCCTTTGATTTGAACCTGGTCTTTGTTTGTTTTCCTTGTTGGCAATGCTTGCATAAAGTGTTGGTTGGTTTCATGATCTGAGGCATTTCTCTGACTACTTCTCTTTTGATGAATTTGACAAGGTTATCAAAATGCATGTGACCCATTCTTCTGTGCCATAGCCAACTTTAAACTTTCTTTCCTAGACAACACTTTCTGTTTCCAATTTCACTTAACACATATATGTTGCTTGAAGTTCTTGCAGCTGTAACAACCAATTTCCCTGAACCTTCTTTTCTTATCTCACACTTTTGTGAATCGAAAATAACTTTATGACCTTGGTCACACATTTGACTCACACTTAAAAGATTATGTTTCATATCTTCTACTAGTAGAACATTTTCTTCATTTTCATTCTTGTTCCCAATTTGGAATGTGCCTTTTCCAATGATTTTGGTTGAATCATCATTTTCGAAGGAGACTAATCCATCTCTTTCCTTTCGTAATGTAAGAAACTTGTCTCTATCACCTGTCATGTGTTTTGAATATCCACTGTCAACATACCAACCACGTTTCTTCTGTTTAGCTTGTAGAGAGACTGTGCATTCTTCATTGCTATATTGATCTTGCTTTCTTATCCATGTCGTTTTATGAGGTTCTTGTTTGTGACTCTGTTGAGGTTCTTTAGGAGGGACTATCATTCTGCAATTTTTTGCCATGTGTCCAAAATTGTTACATTTGTAACATTCCACTTCAGTGCTCAAATACTCAAACATGTTGTAACTTCTTCTCTGTGTTTCACTAGGTCTTATTGAATAACCCCTTTGTGTATGGATCTCAAAGTAGTTATTGTTCCTATTGTTAGCTCTGCAATTTACAGATTTATGTCCAAAATTATTACATGCATAACATAAACCAAAAAATATAGTTTGATACCTGGTAGTTGAAGATCTTCTGAAAGGAGGTGCTCTTATGAATCCTTCTTCTTCTTGAGGCTTGTCTATCTGTTGTTGATTCTGAAAATTGAATCGTCTCGGTGGAGGAGTGTCCCTGTAATCTTCCTTGTATATATTTTTATCCCCTTTGATTGTTTCTGCATAGCTTTTTGGATTTGTTTCTTGCTCTGTTGTTTTGGAGCTTGATCCATTTTCTGTCAGATTGTATCCAAGTTCAGACTTGTCAAGATGAGATTTTTGACTGTTGATAATGTCATCCAGAAATTTTGAGCTATTTTGCATATTTTTCTTTTGAATATCCTTTCTTAGTGTGACAATCTCTGCTTCCAGGTTTCCAATAATCCTATCATTTCCTTCTAGTTGTTCTTTGAGTGCTTCTTCAATTCTTTTATCTTCTTCTATTTGAACCTTCAATTTTGTGATCATTTATTCTATCTCTTGAGTGTCTTTTTTCTTATCTAGTTTTTCTTGTAGTTTCTTGTTTTTCTTCTTTTCTCTTCTGATAAATTCTATGACACTCATTAATTCTTCTCGGATGTCAACTTCTGCCTCTTCAATTTCTTCTTCATATGCTTCTTCATATTCTTCTTCGGAGTCTTCTTTATCATAGTCTTCTACTGCCATGAATATAACTCTCCATGTTTCACTGTCACTAACTTCATCTTCATCTGATGATGAGATGTCTTCTTTGGTGAAAAGGATTTTCTTGAAAACTTTATTTGTAGTTCTTTTTCCTTTATATGTTTGTATGTCTTTTGAGTAACCTTGATCATTTATCTTTTTCTTATGAGGACATTTGTTAGAAAAATGACCAATACCATCACAATTAAAACAAATTAAAGGAAGCTTACCTTTATACCTACCGTTGGTTCCCTTGTTCAGTCTTTTGACGAAGTTGGCCACTTCTTCATCATCTTCTGAGATGTCATTGTTGTTGCTATATTCTTCTTGTTCCTTTTTCTTTTTCTTTGATCTTTTGGATGCTTTGAAGGCTGCTTCTTTTACATCTGGATTTTCCTGTTCAGTTCTCATCTCATATGTTGTGAAGATACCATGCAGTTCATCCATACTTATTGAGTTTAGATCTGATCTTTCTTCTAGTGTTGATATCTTAGGGTTGAATCTCATAGGAAGAGATCTTAGTTCCTTTTGAACAATTACAGATTCTTTGATTTCTTCTCCCAATCCTATGATTTCATTCATTATTTCATCGACTCGTAAGAAGTAGGTTGTGATATCTTCATCTTCCTTGATTTTTAGTTGTTCGAACTGACCTCTGTAAGTTTGAAGCTTTGTTGCTTTGAATTTTGAATCTCCTTCATAAATATTTCGAAGCTTGTCCCAAATCTCTCTAGCAGATTTACAATCTGCAACTTTGGTGAATACCATATCACTGAGACCATTCAAAAGTGCATTTTTGGCTTTGGAATTATTCTCACCTAGTTTCACTGCTTTGTCTTTTGTTCGTGGAACTGTTGGTGTTGTGTATCCATCTACAATTGATTACCAAACTTGAAATACTTGTGCTTGTATATATATCTTCATCCTTATACTTCAAAAAGCATACTTATGTCCATCAAACTATGGTATTCCATTTTTATACGAGTTGGTACTCTCCATGATCTACCTTTCAGTGGTTAAACTAATTTCTGAAGGAACCTTCTCTGATACCAATTGTTGGATTACTAAGAGGGGGGGTGAATCAGTAATAGCGTAATTATAATCATTTTTCTTCAAATGTTATATCAATGTAAAATTATTATCCCATAATGAGAAGTAAGAAATAAAAAATCACACACATACACAATACACCAGTGTTTTACGTGGAAACCCAAATCGGGAGAAAACCACGGAAAGATTTTTCTTATGTCTTAAAGAATTACATTCATTGGAAGCACCAAATTCCTTTGTTTTCCAGCTGCAACTAGAAGGAGGCTCCAACCCCCTAGTTTCTCAGTCTACAACCTGAGGGAAGCTTCAACTCCCCAATTCTCTGGCTACAACCAGAAGGAGGCTACAACCCCCTATGTTCTCTAGCTACAATCGGAAGGTGGATACAACCACCTGTCCTTGCCCAGTCCTGCCACCCTGAAGTAGAAGTAGAATGATGGAACCATTTTCACACTATCATTGTGAGATATATCACTGTAAAAATATACCAATAAGTCTGAACCATGCATCAACCTGTACCTCAACCTGTAATCAACCTGTACCATAAACAAGTGCNAACAACCTGTAATCAACCTGTACCATAAACAAGTGCATCCAACCATGTACCAAGTATGTAACAATCATGTGTCAACTACTCATCAACTATGACTTATCAATATGTACCAACATCATCAACTATACACCTCATGTATGTGTCAACTCATCAATTACTTGTCTCAACCATGTACTCAACATGTACCTCAACCAAAATCCCTTATCAATTTCATCATCCAAATATAATTTGTAGCTCTATAATAGACCTGGTGTATATGATCACATTCCTGCAAACCTTCCTTAACTTTAACAATAAGAGATTAGCATTTTCATCAAACTTTTCTTTAGTCTCACATGCCTAGTTTTGGATTAGTCAACAACCCTAACTTGAAGTAATCATAACTTTGAACATGTAATATATAAAGATATGAAACTGATACAGAATTTCCTTCAGTGTGTTTTATGCAATTCTTCCAGGTGTCACTACTTGGAACCTCTCAGAAAATGAGTTATAGCAAAAATGGCATACCTTGTTGAATTATGGCTTATTCTAGAGAGCGAACTTGTAGAGCGTTCCCCGCACAAAATATTCTTTGAATTGATATGAAAATTTTACAAATCATACTACAGAATGTACCCTAACCAACACATTTGGTCTCACTAAATTTGGATCTTCTATGAATAATTTATGACGTTTTTACCCGAAACACCTGTTTTTGACTAGTTTCGGGACTAGCCACAAACCCTATTTTCCACGGAGTGTAACTCCCAAAATACAATGACCCACAAGGTGAATTTTTTACTACATATCCTTGGGTATGTTTTCTAAATGGCATAGCAATTTCACGGTCTAAATCATTATAGAAAAAAAAATTATAGTGAAAATGGTGAGATGACCTGTAAATAGCATACCTTAGAAAGCACCATTAAAAAATTTTATCCTTCCTTGCATTTTAGTCTTCTTTTCTTCACCTTCCCTCAAAAATTAGGATTATATAACCTTGGTTACCTCAGACACCTATATATATTCAATATGATCAAGTGTGATTAAAATGAGAGAGCCTTGCCTCTTATTTATACTCTCCAAGTAACTTCCTTAAAAACATCTTCTAGGTCACTTGGCCCACTTTCCTTATTTTAGGGTTAACCCACTTCTAATTTATTCATTAAATTTATTATGGAAATAATTTATTTTGTATTCATTTTGAATTATAATACACTCATCAATTCACTTTATTATTTACCTTTTAAAATCTCTTAAACCACTTTGACTACTTTGACCTTTTGGGGCTTCTAGATGACATATGAGGGTCATCCAACTTCGTAAGGCCATAACTCTCAAACCGTGAGGATTTATGTGACATTCCACATACCACCAAAAATGGAATGGCATATACTATCCATCTAGAATAGTATTACCTTACAATATAGAAAAAACCATATTGTTATCCATCAAACAAACTTGGGTCCATTACCCAAACCTGGGTTCTCCAACTTCACATGGTCATAACTCTCTAACCCTGAGGAGTTATGTGACGTTATACATACCATCGGAAATTTCATGAACATAAATATCCATCTAGGATAGTTTCCCTGACAAATTCATTGTCCTTCATCTCATTATTCCAAAATTAAGCATGGTTTCTCTTACTCCGCAAAGCATCTTCTCATGAGGGATTTCACCATAAGGGGACCACTTTGGAGTTCATCCATATTTACTTCTTATCAACCATGACAAAACAATAATGAGTCATATTCACATCAAAAAATATTGGGTCCATTACCCAAACCTTTGTGCTACAGGGCTTTCTTCAAGGGTTGACATCAATGACAACCAACCTTAATCAACAAAAACCTCAAGGTTTTGAGGTATACTAAAAAGAGACCCATGTATGCAGATAGAAGAATACCTTGTATGGATTCAAGTGACTTGGTACAAAGCCTCTCGTGTACAGTAGAAGCATGGTGAAAACTTCCTATGGCAAAGGAAGTGTATCAAAATGGTTCTTCAGAAGTTTAGGATAATGGATTACAAATCCATGGAAAACCCCCCATGAAGATAGATATGAAGAATTTGAGAGACTTTGATCTAGTAGACCCATCCCTGTATCGACAATTGAATGACTCGTTGATGTATTTGGAGAATACTCAACCAGATATTTGCTTTGCTGTGAAAATAGTTCTAGGTGGAACCTAGCCATGAAAAATGAATAATTGCAAAGCATGCCTTAAAATTTCTTCGTGGATGTTTGAGTCATGATATACAACTCCCTAGATTTATCGTTTTGGATTGGGCACAAAGTGTAGGTAAAAGAAGAATTTATTCTTGTATATGTTTTAGTTTGAGATTTTCCACGATATCACGGGCTAGCATGAAACAAAATTTTGTTGCACTCAGCACTGCAGAAGAAGAGTATATTGCACCTTGTGATACATGTATGGAAGCAGTGTGGCTCCATAATCTAGTTTCTGGACTATTTGATCAGGTGTTGGACTTGACCATGATATATTTTGATAATCAGAACTATGTGAAGATTTTAGAGAACCCGGTGTTCCATGACAGATCGAATCACATTGAGAAAAAGTATTATTTTCTCTGTGATAGAGTCCATAGGGGAGACGTGATTCTCGAGTATATCTCCAAGATGAAAAGTTTATGTAATTAAGGGACAAGTTGGGACTCATGGAGATGACTTCCTTATTGGAAAAGGAAGTGATTACTCCCAGGTTGGGAGGGAGAACTAATATGTTATTGATTTATGGACAATCATTTTCCAGTTTGGAAAATGTTCCAGGTTGGGTAGTCACTTTCTAGTCCAGAAAGTGGTCCAAGATTTCTAACGGAAAGTCATTTTCCAATTCGAAAAATGGTCCAGAGAGGACAGTCATTTTCGTAATGAAAATGTTCTGATAAATTGTTGATGTACCATAGACAACAATTCCCCTTATGGCCAGTGTGGGGGAATGGTCTAGGATAGTCATTCTCCTTGAAAGTCACTCTGAGTAGTGGTCAAGAAGAATGGTCCGTCTCTTCGTGAAATCATTATGTCGAAGTTCACATTTTTTAGAGGTTTCAAAGAATGGTTTGATGTAGGATGTTGGTACAGGACAATTATTTCCATAAGAAATGGTATGGATAGTCATTCCCTAGGGTAGACTCATTCTCTCTAGGTTGTGATGTGATTATTGTTGGAAGAATGGCCTAGTTAGGTTGAATGGTCCAGGTTCAAAAATCAGGGACATTCATGTTGGACACACCTACCACACTTAGAGGAAGGGGTGAATGAGTGTGGGGATCTTTTCCCAAAACTTTCCTCTTACACAAAAAATCCTTAGTTAACATTCAACATTTGTTCATTATCCATTGCTTTCATTTATAATCAGTTATATGTGAATACATATCAGCAACATATATCAGCAACATATCATCAACAAATCATCTCCACAAGGAACACAAAGATCTTTTATATACTTGATAATTGCTAAATGCAAAGGGCGCAGCCACAGGAAACAACGATTACGAATTGGATATTTCTTGAACCCGCCAACTCGACGATGCGCGAAATATATTTGAAGAAATGGAGAAGTATGGAAAGCGGACAGATGAGCTTCAAAATGGGGTGACAATAGTTTCACAGGAGACGTGAGGACCCGACGGTCAAATTGTATGTCTTGGAATCTTTTAGTGAAAAATGTGTACCACGGAAGAGGGCATGATAGGTAGACTGTAATACGAAAGATGGTATGATGTGAGTCTGGTTGTAAATTTGTATATCGCGGAAGTCAACGTACTATTTTCAGGTCACAGAGCAATAGAAGTGCAATCTAGAGCCTGCCTATGTGGGAATCCGCGGTGAGAGAAGTGGTTGGGTATGGAATGGGGATGCGGTCGGTCGGAGTTGTGATATAAAAGAACAAGTGAAAATGTGAACCTGCAAGTCCGCGAACCCGCGCAGCTAGACATTTTCAAAAAAATGACTAAGTGATGAGAAAGATAAAGTACAGGGAAAAGAGAAATGGGAATTTGGTTAAGTATAGAAGACAGATAAGAAGGGATAATTTATTCACATCTGTAATAGATATTACATTTTCTCTCAAGATCTTTTCTGCATGTTTCTGGAGAAGTTATATACTTATTTCATATACTTGGAAAAAAGTGCGAAGGTGGCGGGCATAGAAAACAACAACAAGGAATTGGAAATTGTCTGAATCCGCCAACCTGATGAATCGTGAAAGAGATTACAAGAAATGGCCATGGAAAGCGGTCGGACGAGCTTCAAAAGAGGATGACAAGGGTTCCTAAGGAGACATGAGGTCCCAACAATCAAATTGTATTGATCGGAATTTTTTAGTGCAAACTGTGTAACACGGAAGAGGGGCTGATGTAGGAGTCATGAACCCACAAGTACGCCAACCCGCACAGCTAGACTTTTTCATAAAAACAACTAAGTGGCGAGAAAGATAAAGTATAGGGAAAATAAAAACAAGAATTTGGTTAAGTATGAAGGAAAATGAGGGCTAATATATTCACATCTGTAATAGATATTCCATTTCCTGACAAGATATTTTCTGCATGTTTCTAGAGAATTTATATACTTATTGCATATACTTGGAAAGAAGTGCGAAGGTGGTGGGCACAAAAAAAAACGACTAGGAATTGGAATTTGTCTGAACCCACCAACACAATGATCCACAAAAGAGATTGCAAGAAATGGTCATGGAAAGCGGTCAAACAGGCTTCAAAAGAAGCTGACAAGGGTTCCCGAGGAGACATGAGGGCCCAACGGTCAAATTGTATTGATCAAAACTTTTGAGTGTATACTATGTAACACGAAATAGGGGTTGATGTAGGAGTCGTGAACCTGCAATTCCACCAACCTACGCAACTAGACATTTTCGGAAAAAAGACTAAGTGATGAGAAATATAAAGTACAGGGAAAAGGGAAATGGGAATTTGGTTAAGTATAGAAGAAGGAAAAGAAGGGCTAATATATTCACATCTGTAATAGATATTCCATTTCGTGAAAAGATATTTTCTGCATGTTTCTGCAGCAGCTATATACCTATTACATATACTTGGAAAGAAGTGTGAAGGTGGCGGGCACATAAAACAACGACTAGGAATTGGAAATTGTTTGAACCCACCAACCTGAAGATCTACGAAAGAGATTGCAAGAAATGGGTGAGGAAAGCGATGGGATGGGCTTCAAAATAGACTGACAAGGGTTCCTGAGGAGACATATGGGTCGGACGGACAAATTGTATTGATCAAAACTTTTGAGTGCATACTGTGTAACACTGAAGAGGGTTGATGTAGGAGTCTGGAAGTGAATTTGTTTATTGCAGAAGCAGGGGGGTTGTTTGCAGGTCAAGGAACACTGGAAGTGCAGTCCGTCTATCTGGGAATCCACAAGAGAAAAAATTCGGGTAGGTATGGAATTGGAGGCGCGAAAGAGATTCCAAGAAATGGAGAAATATGGAAAGCAGACTCACGGTCTTCAAAATGGGGTGACAATAGTTCCCCATGAGACGTGAGGACCCGAAGGTCAAATTGGAGGTATCAGAACTTTCGTGTGCAAAATGTGTATCACGAAAGAGGGTATGATGTGGGAGTGCGGCAATAAATTTGTATATCAAGGAGGTCTGGGTGTTGTTTGCAGGACACATAACAATGGAAGTGAAATATAGAGCCTGCCTGCCCGGGAATTTGTGATCTGAAAAGTGCCTAGGCATCGAATGACTAGTGGTTGGTCGGAGTCGCAATATAAAAGCACGAGCGCAAATGTGAACACGTGAGTTGGCCAACGCGCGCATTGAGACATTTTCCAAAAAACAACAAAGTAACGAGAAAGAGAGAGTAGAGGGGGAAACGAAGCGACAATTTGGTCAAGTATAGTAGATGGAAAATAAGGTCCAATATATTCAAATCCGCAATAGATATTCCATTTCTCATTTGAAATAAATCTGAAGGTAGTGGACACAGGAAACAACAACTAGAAATTTGAAATTTCCTAAACCCACGAACTCGACGATCCGCGAAAGAGATGTCAAGAAATGGCCAAGTGTGGAAAGCGGTCGGACGAGCTTCAAAATAGGGTGACGGGTTCCCGGGGAGACGTAAGGCCTTGATTGTCAAATTGTATATATCGAAACATTCCAATGCAAAATGTGTAACACAAAACAGGGGATGATGTGGGAGTCCAGAAGTAAATCTACATATCGCAGAAGCCAAAGTGTTGTTTGCAGATCACATAACAATGGAAAGTGCAATTTAGACAAAGGGGAAGCACTCGGTCGAAACGCGTGAATCCGCCAACCCACGCAACAAGACATTTTCAGAAAAAAATGACTAACCAGAAAGAGAAACTACATGGGATCAAAGAGTGGGAAAGTAAAAAGGTGGAGGGAAATTTTTGTAAGTGGGAATTGGTTTCAAACAAGCCCCATTGTTGCAAAACCATCATTTTCTAGTAATTGTCAGCAAATGTTTTGTTGAAGATTAGATTTTATTGCAATTTGTGGGAGTAAGTGTGTTCTTGATACATTCTTCCATGACTGTAACATATTAACTTAAATATTAAACTTATTGCAATATGGGTTGTTATCATTAAAGCTTAATAATTGCATGTCTAGAAACAAGAATGATGATCTTGTTGTAACATTGTGATTTGGTATTGCTATGTTCTATCTGCATTATGAATAGAATTGAATGTTGGTTTGAAACTGTCTGAAATTCATTTTTTGTTTCCATAAAATCCTGATGGATCGACACAGTGCATTGTCATATAATTGGTAGATGCTCCATTTTAGAACAAATTACCTAAGAAAACACAATATCGAAGAACTACGAGACTAGCGAACCATGCCAATGAGAAGAGGTGTTAAATCTAGAAAATAAACAACAACCAAGACTCCAAGGAAAAGTTTTTAATAGTAAATCCATTAAAATATATATATATATACTAAGCATTGTATATCTATCCTTAGAAATTGGACTGAGTTCTTTGGGCCAAAACATTGAACGTATCTACCATAAACATAGGCACAGGATCTACAACATGCAGGAGCCATCAAGATTCTCTTCAACATGCATACAAAACTGATTACCATGCTTTTTTTTAGGAAATCCTTGCAGTCTTCTCCTCGATGGATCAATGTTTGGTGCCCGGATCTCAATATTTTGCGAAATACCTGAGCCGACAAAGAAACAAGAGAGTGGGTCCACAGTGGAATAAATCCTTGGCTTGAAGTAGGTGAACAACAATCCTGTGGTAAAATTAATAGTTCTCACAAGCTTCCCGTGAGGAAGAAGACGAAAAATGTTGTAGGGCAAACAAAATGGACCGTAATTGAAAGTTAGGACAGACCAATAAAATATCTTCTCATAGTCGAAAACTTTAGGGACACAGGTTGCACGCGCAATTCTAGAGGCCCAAATTAGTCCATTCTGGGCGGAAGGAGATGACTAGTAGGAATATGCCTTGAACCAGTGGCAATTCTGATCCTCATTCCCTAAGATATTAATTGTATATCCAGAGAATAGGACAATGGTCCCGCAATTGAATATTTTTTTGGCTTGAAATATATCTCTGGGAGCATCAACATATCATTTTCTTACATTGAAAGACTTCCACCTAGAACGAACTAATTTGGACCTCTGGAATTCCTACATTCTAGATGCAAAGCAGCTATTGCAATCAACATTGGTTTCTTTTCTGAAACTCCTTCTTTTGGTGTTTTTAGGACCGCCATCGTCGATCCGGGAAGTATCGCTTGTTATGGTTGATTTCAATTTGGGCGCAGGAGTGGGAATAGTCTCTGCATTACCATCACCCATTTTCATATCATCGCCCATCAGATCATCTTCTTTTGGCTCAAAATCCATTGCATCAACCTCTGTGCCAGGCATTAATGCAAGTGGGCAGGTTGTCTAAGCAGGAAGGGTTGCCTTGGAATTATTTTTCTTGAAATATATCTCTCGGTGCACCAACAGAACATCTCCTTTTTTACTCCTGGGCAGAGGGAGATGAGTAGTAAGAATATGCCATGGAATACTGGAACCTCTGGCCATTATGCCCAAAGGTGTTTTCTGTATCTGGACATAACTGTTGTGGAATTGTTGCCATAAGTTAATGAGAATTTTAATTTTCTCCAGATGATGTTTGAAATGAAAATTGGGGAGGGATAATATAACCCTCCAAAAATCTTGGTTTAATGTGTATCAATGGAAGATCTCCTCGAGCCTTTCACTAATCAATGACAATCTCCAGGGTTCATGCATAATGAGTTGTAACCATTAAAGCTTACTAATTGCATATTTAGAAAAAAGTGTGAAGGTGGCAGTGATGACAAAGAGTGATTAAGAATTAGAGATTTATTAAATGTGTCAACCAGTCGACGCACGAAAGAGATTGCATCATGTTTGAAATGAATACTTTGAAAGGATAACACTCTTCTCCACAAATCTTGGTTTAATTCATATTAATGACAAATATTCTCCGGCCTTCCGAAAATTAATGACAATCTTAACGGTTCTTACATGATGAACTACTAGCATTAAAGCTTAAAAATTGCATATCTAGAAAGAAGTACGAAGGTAGCGGGGATGGCGAAGAGCGACTAAGCATTGTACATTTCATCCACCCACCAACTTGCGAAACAGATTCCAATAAATTCCCAAGTATGGAAAGAGGTCGGGCGGGTTTCAAAAAAGGGTCACAAGATATACCCATGAGACGTGAGGGGCCGATGGTCAAACTGTATGTCACAATGACAGATTTCGTCCATCAATTTGTATATTGCGGAATTTTGGGTGTTTTTTGTACGTAGGGGAACAATGGAAGCTCAATGTCGAGCAAGCAATTTTTATATTGTGGAACTTCGTGTGTTGTATATAAAAGCAGGAAACAATCGGAAAACAGACACAATCGAAAAAAGGACCAAGTAAAAAGAAAGCAAAATAAAACGAGATAAAGGGGAATTTATTTGCTAATTTGTAGATTGCAGAAGTCCGAGTGTTATTTGCAGGCGAAGAAACAATGGAAACACAATGTTGAACCTGCCTATCCGGGAACCCGCGATTCAAAATTTTTGTTCAATATGAAATGGGGAAGCGGTCGGTCGGGTTGGTGACATAAAAGTAACAATGGAAATATGAAGACATGAATCCGCTAACTCCTGCCGATTGTTGTATATAAAAGAAGGAGACATTCGGAAAAAAGACACATTCATAAAGAGGACCAAGTAAACAGAAAGCAAAATAAAATAGGATGAAGGTGAATTTGTTTGCTAATTTGTAGATCGTGGAAGTCCGGGTGCTATTTGCAGCCAACGGAACAATGGAAACACAATGTTGAACCCGCTTGTTCGGGAACCCGCGATTCAAAAAGTTTGTTCAATATGAAACGGGGACGCGACTGGTCGGACTGGTGATATAAAAGTAACAATGGAAATCTTCAGACGTGAATCCGCCAACTCCTACACCTAGACATTTTTTGAAAAACAAGTAAGTAACCATAAAGGGAAAGCAGAGGACAAAAAGAAAGGGGATGGCAATTTTCAGAAGCAAGAATTGGTGTAAGAAACCCCCATTGATGGTTTTAACAGTAACTATGAAGTGAATTAAACATGTGAACAGGTTCGTCAATCAAGGAATAGATACAACGAGCCATGTTTATAGTTTCCAGAGTCTGCTTGTATAAGAGAAGCCTTGAAAAGATACAAGAAAATCATTTTTGGGATGTCTAAGTAAAGTTATTGTACTATCAGCTTCACTGCAAGTATAACAACGATGAATTTGAATTTTAATGTCATCTCGTTGATATGATAGTTCCATTGGACTTCACACAATATATATTATTTTATTTCAAATTATTCCAGAAGATTAATTTTGCTAAGTTCATCGATCAAGGAAAAGTGCTAAAATAAGCCACATACCACATTTGCATAATAGAGATTATATTAAAGGTCAAAGCATGTCCTCTATAGTCTTTAAGATCATAGAAAAACTACGAAGATCCTGAATGTATTATTAATTTTCCAGAACGAAGCATACAACCAAGAACCAAGTAAACACCAAATGTATTGAAAGTTGAGGCAGAAGGCAACGTGTGAACACAAAAGGCCTCAAGCAAGATCCCACAAGGTTCCATAGATCAGTACGCATCGACCTTTGCATCAAACAATTTGATATATAAAAAAAACACATTGTGGCATTGGTTTTCTCTTACATCTGGTATATGTTCCCACGAGAAAATAACCAGGGCCATGGGATATGAACAAAATTTTTCCAAGCACAAGACAACACAAAACCAACGAAGCTTCGCCACTGTACGATAGCTATAACCAAACCTCAAAATGGGGAACAAGAAAGTTGTGGATAACTATTTTACCACTAAGCAAGATCACTATGGACATTTTCTTTTGCTAGTGCCATGGTCTATCACTACTAGTTTTAAGAATGCCAAATTTCCAATATTATTGGAAATTCCTGATGATTCTGCCCAGATGAGCCAGCTACTTCTACGGTTCAAAGGATGCGCCCGAGTTATTTACAGTTGGATACTTTTTATGGGGTTTTCTCTCATGCTTCCCATTTATGGAATGAACAATCTTATGTGCATGAAATCTCTATAGCGAGATCTGAAAATCTCAAACTCATGTTTCAATCCACGGTGAGTCCTTTTTTTTTCCAATTAGGGCATCAAGAAAAAAATGCAAATACCATACGATAAATGTATATTTGGAGACAAATTTTTTATTTTATTCGAGCACCCAAAAACAAATTCAGAAATCCTTCCATGGCTATATAGTTGGAAAACAATTGTCTAACTTGAGCACCCAAAAAAAAACGTGCAATCCCCTCCATCAAAGCCATAGCCGACCACCATTTTTTTTTTATTTGCACACCGAAACAAATATGCAAAATTATTACTGGGAGATGCAAAAAAACATCAAAATAACAACATGGATTGCATTTGTAATTAGATTCTCCTTGTTATTTCAAGTACACAAGAAGAGACAAAATCTCCGGAAAGAGATTTTTACAGCTATAGATGTAAACTTCGAAGAACTCCAGTCTGACGAACATTCATTTGGGTACACATGAGATATTTTCATTTCCTACCAAAGCTTGATATGATTTTTTTTTTTCCAGTCGATATGCAATATTGCATTGTCCTCATTTAAGGTAAATTTTCTATGTATCTGAAAATCACACATCATGTAGACACTGCTTTCCTTTTTCTATAAGTATGCTTCATATGAAAATTATGCTAACCCAGGAAACACATCTTGTAACAGAGGCTATCTAAGTGTACAATACACAGTTGTGTTGCCCACGGTTCGGTTGATAGAATTGAAGGAATGCCCATATATGTATGGACATGTTTCACTGCATCACAAAAAATCAATCGTATCATCACTTATCAAAGTAGAAGCATAAGCATGAGAGTTGCATTTCTCACATACAAGCTCAAAGGGGGTCGAGTATGCATTCGCTGCAACCAAAACACCTTCAACCTGGAAACATGAGCATATCAGTTAATATATTGAACAATATAATATACAACTGCACCCAAATAAAAAAAAATAAAAAATAAAAACCGTAGAAATTTGGTGAGGCTATTTGTATGAGCAACGTGAGGATGAATATGTAGATGTATATGCACAACAATTGTAGAGCTAGTTAGTTTCTTGAGATCCTGTACTATGTCTACTCGCAATTCTGTTACAAATGTTGCTTGGGTTGTGTGAAAGATCTTTTCTTTAACACCCCTTTTTTTTGTTATATTTTTGAAGAGCATAAGTGGAAATTTCCCTTTATGCAATTGTCATTCCATTGACAAAAACAAATTTGAGTAGGTATCGAACCACTGCAGCTGCAACATGGAACAATGCAATGTTTTTGTAACTTAACCAAGATACATGGACATGCAAAAGTAAAGGAAAAAAATTGGATATGGAGAACAGTACCATTGCATTGTCGATGTCTAACTCTCCATCTGTAATATGGAGAATTTGTTGCGAGCCAAGTTTTCTCGCCACTGTAACAGTTGCGCCAATGCTCCCGATTGGGTAAATGTCGTTGCAATGTGCAAGTTGGTTGACAATTGCATTTGGGACGAAACGATATTATGAACATATAGCAGGAAGTTTTTCCACAATACTTGTTTCGTTGAGCGAAATAATCCGATCACAATCACCACAGTCATATACTATTTTGGGAAATATATCAAAATTTGTAATGGATATCCTATTACCTGACAATATCTTTTCTGCATGCTTCTGGACAAGTTGTGTAGGAATAATCAATGTGACTGTCATTAGGGCCTCCTTGTCTGTCATGTCAGCACGCATAATGGATCTAGTTTTGTTTTCCTTGTTCAAGCAGGTGCTATAAACGACCATTATGTCCCCGATGAACACTTGTCTAGTTTGTCGGTTGTTCAAGCCCTCTATTGATAGTATTTTGGGTGTCACAAGTTTAGACCTAGTGACAATTTTCGAACATGAAAAGTAATGTGAATGGTAGTATGCATTATTTTTTTGTTTTCTTTTTTTCTTGGCATAAATGTACAAGTAGACACACAGCTTGGATGAACTATGGAGCCAAAGTTTTGCAACCAGACCTCTTGGTCTACGGAACCTACTCTATGTTCGACGACTCACTTGTACTTGTTGATACTTCTTGTGAACTGCAAAGTATGTGTTGCAGATGACATCAACATATTAACCATGCCATGGATGAATAAATAGCTGGGGATATTTGTTTGGTAAACATACTAGGAACAACATGTATGCATCTTTGCCTTTGGCCTTGTCGGTCTATTGATGTCTGGGATGACTGACTGCTCATGGCCATGTCACTAGTCCAACTTTTTTTTATGCAAGCATGTGTAGATGAACATCAGAAGGACTAAACAAGCATATGCATTGTATATTGTCCATATTTGTTATTAATATCATATGCAAGGTCGAAGTAGATGGAATACAGAATAGGGTGTCAAGGGATAATCATGATACATGAGGACCCAAGGATCAAATTGTATGCCTCAGATTTTTTGACTGAAAAAATGTATAACATTAAATAGGGCGTGATGGCGGGGCACGAAGACCAATATATATATCGCGGAACCTCGGAAGCCAAAGGTGCAACCTTGAACCCGCCAGCCCGACACCCACAATCGACAAAGTGGGTAAGTATGGAATAAGGTAGAAGCATGACCATAAATGTGAACCCATGAGTCCACCAACACATGCACCAAGACATTTTCGGAAAGACGACTAAGAAGAGAAATTAAAAAGAAAAAGGGATAATAGAAAATGGAAAAAGTAGAAATGGGGAGGGCACAAAGGCCCACTATTTCCAAATCATTGTTTTCTAGTCCAATATTATATGCCCCCACCCATTTTGTATATTTAATTTACTAGCACAGTTGGTATACATTTTTGAAGATAGCACTACAGACCCTTCTGCTGTTGCATACAAGAATTCATCTTCATGTCCTACCAGTCTGTTTCTTCCAAGGTAGCAACGTCGAATATATAGTGGATATGAAGGCAAGTTAGTATGAAGAAAGACATGTAAAAGAAAAAAAAATACAATTCTATTTATTTCAATGTAGCAACAAAGAGAATACGATTCACATTAGAATAAGCAGAAAGATACATAGTATATACATACAGTAAAAAAGGTGCAAAATAGTAGAACAAATACACATACAATAAATGAAATACTAAACACCGGAATATGAAATAAGAGCACATGTATGCACCTCTGTAACTCCTCGTCTACATTCGTGCCAAAGAGTCCATCATCCTCTCCAGCCACTCTGTTTGTTTAAATGTAGCAATGCAGGAAAAATACAATGGACATGAAGGAAGTTAGTATGCAGGAAGACATGAAACAAAAATAAGTTATTATGTAGGAAGGTACGCAATATCTACATACAATAAACTAGGTGAATACATATACAGACAATAAATGAAATACAAAACAATGGAATATGAAATAACAATACAAGCATGTACCTTTGTATCTCCTCTTCCACTGTTGTAGTCAAGACTCTGTCGTTTTCTCCAGGTATTATGTTTGTTTGAATGTGGGAATGCACAAAAAACAATGTACATGAATGGAAGCTGGTATGCACCGAAGAGCAAGAAATATGTACATACAGTGAATGAGAATCAACAAATAGAATAAAAGATAGTCGGAAACATGAACCTTTTCTTTTCTCCATCCATGGTTGTAAATATATAAAGTTTTTCCCTGCCCAAAATATATTACAAGCCACAAAATATTAATAAATTGCGTGGCCATAGCCAAATGATTTTGGTTTTGCTATTGCAAAGTATCCAGATATGCTTCCAGACATGGAAATAAAATTTTGCAGTATCTTTGGTGTACATATCATATCTCAAGTACTAGACAAATTGTATCGTGGTCACACCAGTATATGTAGAGGATAAAGAACATGTATTGTGATATGGGCACATTCCACCATATATGGCTATTAAGTGTGGTTTGCACATGTTTTATTTTAACAAAAAAAACAACGGATATTGCAATTGCACATGTAGTTGTCCAATTATTTCTTATGCCACTATTTTCTATCATGTCAACACTCAAGTATCAACAAAATTTTACAGCAGAACAAACACGCACGAAACAG
>ML781254.1:203835-228343 GCA_009831015.1 Picea engelmannii | reverse complement strand
TTCAAGTACAAGATGATTCAAAATGAAAATGTCTCCTTGGTATATATAGGAGACTAGGAGGTATAATTACAACTAATGGCCTAAAGCCGACATAAATAAAATAACATTACTAATATAAGATGCCCCAATTAAGGGGTAATGAGACAACATTGGGGCTTAACATAATTTTTTCCTCTTTCATACAGATCTGGTGGTAGCCAGAACGAAGATCAAGTTTAGTAAAGAACTGGGCACCACTCAATTTGTCCAAGAGGTCATCAATGACAGGAATGGGAAATTTGTCTGTAATGGTGAGTTTGTTGAGGGCATGGAAGTCAGGACACATGCACCAAGAACCTTATTTATTAAGGACCCTGACCATAGGAGAATATTAGGGGATCGTACTAGGGCAGATAACACCTACATTGAGCAGTTCTTGAACAATTTTATCAATTTTATTTTTTTTGGAAAAGGGGTGATGATAGGGACGAATATTGGGAGGAATGATTCCTGGGACAAGGGGAATGAAATGATCATAAACACCATGGGAAGGAGGGATTCCCTAGGGAGTGGAAAAAACCACTTGATGTTTAGAGAGAATGGATTGGAGGTCCTGCGACACAGAGGGTGTCTCAGTTGCTTGTATGGCATGCAGTTGGGAAATAATGCCAGAATGACCTTTTTTGAGAAGATTTTCCATGCGATGGGAACTGATGATCTTCGGGGAACCGACAGTGATGCCTTGGAACTTATATTGTTGTCCCTCCAGGTCGAATTGCATGGTTAATTCCTTAAAATCCATGAGACTGGGACCTGTTATTGCACAGTTTGTAGCTAGGTCAAAGGGGCTAAAGGATAGAGGCCAAACTGGCGAAACAGGAACCTTCCCCACCCAATGTCACCTCAATGGGGAGGTTCTTTCTATTTAGGTAGGTTGACCCAGGGGATATGTCCCCGGTAACCTGGGGTTTTGAAGAGGTTAAAGTATAAAAGTCAAGGGAAACGCTCCTCCTCACAGGTTACCACCAAGGTCAGAAAGTCCGGCTAATCAGCCAATAAATGAAGTGTATGCCCAAATGAAAACACCTGCCTGGAACAAGACAACAACAATACAATATATATTCAGCCTATACTCAGTGGGTTAGTACTTCATGTGACTATCTGACAATTATATATAAGCAATGAAACAACAAATATTAATGAGATCAACGTTTTGTCAATATAGCAATGTAGAAGTATCAATTCATCAATAACTATTGAGATGATGTAGCAAACAATATATCCAATCAATCATTTACTCAATAAATGCCTTTAACCATTATCTAATTGCTTATTTTCAATATTTGCTGTGTTAAGATGGAATAACCAACTATGACGTCAACCTAGTTAGGGTTAGCTAGTTAGTTAGGGTTTCAAAATTTAAAGTTTTGAGAGTTGGTTTGAGCACTATCACTTCAACGTTGTGTGTCTGAGATCAGTGCCTAAGGGTATATGGAGTCATTCAAGGAGAGGACACAAGGTTGAAGGAGTAATAGGCTAAATACAAGAGGGAAGGGTTCTAGAGTGTTGCAATGGCAGGGCCCTAGAATCAAAACCCTAGGGGAAAGAGGCTCACTCTGGTGTTACTTAAGCAAGGCCTTGTGTTCTTTCCTCCTTCTTTAGGTCAAACTTGGAAAAACGGCTAGCATATGAGAAGAGATAAAACAAGAGGATCAAGTGAGGGAGAGTGTTGCAAAGGCAAGGCTCTATCACTAAAACCCTAGAAGATGGACGACCCTAGGTGTAGATAACCTAGGCCTGGGGCATCACCCTCATTTTAACCTTTAAAAATCAAAGCTAGATTAAGAGAAGAAGTGAGAAGAGTGTAGCAAAGGCTAGGCTCTTTCTTCCTCCTTCAATGGCTAAATATTTCTCTCTAAGAGGACATGAGACAAGGACCTACTTGTGTGCTTGTCACCTAGGGTTTTAAAATCAACAAATTTATAAGTAAATGCAAGAATTATAACCTACAACCATTCAATTAAGAAGTTTTTCAAGAAAAGCACTTAGATATCATGATGAAATGCATAAGAACACCCTAGTTGTAAACCTTCCTTCAAGAGAAATGCCAAACATGCCAAGAAAATCCTTCCATCAACAAGTGCACCTCCTTTAAAAGACCAAATACCGAAACTAGGGCACAAAAAATCAGACCTCACAAGTGTGAGTTGTTCTGTTATGTTCAAATGAGGGAAAAACATCCTCAATATATAGTGTATCATGACCTTTAATTAAAATTAGGTCATTAAAAATAGCCGACAAGGCTACAAACCAAAATCATACTGTTTTTACAGTAACTGCTAAGTAAAAGACACAAATGAGCAAAAAGCGAGACGTCAAGCCCCTCTGAGGGAGATGTTAGGCCCTTTTGGGGCTAGTCCAGCATCCGAAAGTCAAACATTAGCCCTTCCTGGGCTCCTCCAAGATGCCACACATGCCAACCATCCTATCAAACTACCACATTCTCAAGGAGATGTCAAGACATCCTGGGTGACGTCCTGGTCATCAAAAGGAAAATGTTCCATCTGAAGTGGGTCAACCCCCCTTGGCTAGGCTCAGCCAAAGTGTCCTGGGTGGAACGTCCTTCTTCTTCTCATGTACATGAGCTCATCCAATCGTTGTCCTGTATCTGCCCCTGATGGGGTTCCAACAACCATCTGAAGGGCTCTTCAGCCCCATGGAGGTCCGAGCTAATCATCTCCCCATGTGTACCGGTCCAACTGGTACCTGTCCATCGGGCATGGTCCTGCACATCAAAAAATTCGCCCTCCATGGGCTCATTAGTCACAGGATCATAGAAATGTCAATCATGTTTCATCATTAATTTTATCAAATATATGCATAAAACCCCTGATATATCATTCAATAACTCAAAGACATTACAATGACCTACTATACAAAGCTGAAGAAAAAGACAAAATACCCTATTGGGCCAACATCCATAAGAGAAGGAAAGTTTCCAGAGGATATCATCCAAGCCATGTAACACGAAATGATGTGGTCAAGGGATGTCTAGACATACGGGTAGAGTGAAAGAGAGGGGTGTATGATATTACCTGTGGGTGCCTTTGTAGAAGGCGAGCTGTACTCGTCATGGATGCAATTTTTTCCAAGCCCTTTATTTCTTTTCTTTATTGCTTTTCCTTATTTATTTCAAGGTCTAACTAGAGAACACTGCCTTGGCATGGTGGCCAGAGATGATAGTGTTACCCAAAAGTACTTTCACAGAGATGATAAGGTTGGCTCGTGATGAGACCCCCTTTCCCTTGGCCATGCAACCAAAGGTCACTGCCCTGGCGTGGTAACCAGATAATGGCAATGTCATATTGCTAGGTACCCATGAACATAATGGGCTAGCTCGTGATGAGACCCCCCATCCTCTTGGATAGGTCTTGTTTTGTTATTTTTCTTCGGGTCCCTCTTCTTTCTTGCTGAGAGGATTTTTATTGCCTTCTCAAGGATCCCTGGGCAAGGCATCTCTAGGTTTCATTTTTATGTATTTTATCTTTTACCAGCTTCTTTTACCTTCTAGGCCTTTAGCACCTTCTTCCCACGAGATAAGGTGTAACCCCACAAACAGATCAATCCTAATGCATGGACTAGGGGAATGGGGCAGATGAGCGGGAAATAAGATGTAAAAGTGATGACATGATGGGAGTAGACGATGGCTCTTTAGAAATCTCCCAGTGGCAAACCAAAACCTATGGGTACAAGCTTGCGAGGGCACCCTGTCAATCCCCTGAACCATGGTCAAGCGGGTCAATGTAAGATCCAAGCAGTTGATAGAAATGAAAGGAATTTGATGCATATATCTAAAGGTCACAATGATCAAAAGTGACACATACCATGATACCTGGACCAATTACCTCATGGAGCAAGAGTCTTCTCCGATACAAGTCCAAGCCAAAGGTGATGGATGTTGCTACTGCTGACAAGACAAGTCTGATGAAAGAGAAGAAATATGGGCTCTCAAGGGCCATGATCAGGTCAATCCTACTCTCGGTACTCCATGTCTAGGACCTGTGGGCCTCGAGACATGATCTCCTAGTTATCCCTAGAAATTCGGGATAAAATCTAGCTCCAACTCAGGGACATGTGCTCACCATAGAGAGCATGAGAACCTCAACATATTTGGCATAACCTGTAGACTTGCTTATACTCGAAAATGGCATTAGTAACAAAGTTGGGGTGGTATTTCCACCCCGCAAATATAATATATGTATATGACTGAAATAAAACAATCAACATGCAAGTGAAGAAGCAAACTATCATGAAATGCAAATGGTATAATACAAGGAAAAATGCCTACCTACCTATACTTACCTGTGGAGTCAAGTCTCTAGGGGGTAGTAACGCTTGATATGTAAAGCGTTCATTGGTAGTTTCAGGATTTCTCCTTCCATGGTCTCTAAGTTGAAAGAATTCATACCTCCACAACTCATGATTTTATAAGGGCCTCCCCATAGACTGTCAAATTTCTTGTGCATAATAGGCTTTTCCTTTTTCTTATCCCAAAGTAGAACAAGATCTCCTTTGGTGAAATTTATTTCCTTGGATTTATGATCAAAGGTGTTCTTTATCTTTTCTTGATTTCTCGTCATTTGACCAAGGGCACCTCTCCATGTTTCATCTAGCTCTATCAATTGATTGATCCTTCCTTGGATTGCTTCTGCGTTTGTGGTGTATTGTTGAGAAAAACGAAGGATAGGGATTTGGAGGTTCACAGGAAGCTTCGCATCAAGTCCATATACCATCTCAAAAGGAGTTTTCCCTGTGGAAGTTTTGGTCATTATTCGGTCTGCCCATACTGCGTATTTTATTTTGCTATCCCATGACTTTTTATTCTCTCCGACAACCTTCTTCAAAATATTCATGAGGTTCTTATTGGTTGATTCTGCTAATCCATTTCCTTGTGGGTAGTAGTTGGAGGAATGGGACAGGGTAATGCCATATTTGAAACAAAATTCTACTAGAGCATAAGAGATGAAAGATTTAGCATTATCTGTAGTGATCTTGGAAGGGGCACTGAACCTAGTTATGATCCGGTCTTCCAAGAAATTCATGACTACTTCCTCGGTGCCCTTTTTTGTAGGGATTGATTCAACCCATCTGGTGAAATAGTCTGTAGTTTTTAGGATCCACCGATAGCCATTACTCGAATTGTCTTTGAACTCACCAACAAAATCCAAACCCCATTGCTAAAAGGGCGCCTCTACTACCACTGGTTTCAAGGGCTATGCTGGGAGTTTTGGTTTGCTGGAAAAGTACTGGCAAGGTTGGCAAGATTGGTCGTGTTGGTAAGTGTCCAAAAAAAGTGTTTTCCAATAATAGCCAACCCTCAAGATTTTATGGGCAGTGGTACGAGCAGCAAAATGTCCACCACAATGTCTAGACTGCAATTCTTCCAGTAACTTCTTTACCTCTTCCTTGTTTACACATTGAAGTATAACACCATCAGGATTTTTCCATCCAAGTCCATCTTCAGTCAAGCATTATTTCATAGTTCTCAATCTCAAATCCCTTCTCTTGTAATCCACTAAGTGATGAGGGCAAGACAAGTTCTTTAGATAATACATGATATTGGAATACCACTCGTCATGTTCTAGTTCATTGATCATTACATTTACTTGTTCATTCTCACCCATTTATATGGCTTCTTGATTTCTTTCAGTCAACATTTGGGCCAAACCTTGTCCCTTTATTATCTTGGTGGTTTTTATTTCTAAATCATACTCTTGAATTTTGGAAACCCACTTCCCTCGAGTACCCATGTAGTCTTGTTGCGATAAAACATCCTTCACGGATGGGTATGGGACATAAGCCTTAATTTTATTGTAATCGATGTAGTTTCTGAAGTGTTTAAGAGACTTGACCAAGGCATAGGCTTGCTTCTCTGTGATGGGGTAGTTTAATTCTAAGTCTCTTCAGACTTTGCTCATAAAGGCCACGGGGTGTTCATAGTTATCAATGTCTTTTTGCATCAGGATACCTGCAATAGTATCCTGGGATGCAAATGAGAATATTATGTAATCCTGCGAGAAATCAGGACTAATTAAGACGGGGGCTTGGGAGATAACATTTTTGATGTCTTCAAAGGATTTTTTTGTCTCATCTCCCCACCTAAAAGCAATGTCCTTTTTCAGCAAAGCGCTCAAAGGTTTTATCCTCTCGGCAAAAAATGGCACAAATCTACGGATGAAGTTGATTTTTCCGAGAAACGATTGCAAAGCTTTCTTGTTGGCTGGAGGAAAAACATCTTTTATTGACCAGACTCTTTCAGGATCAATGGAAACTCCTCCTTGTGAGGCCACGTGTCCTAACAGTTTTCATTCGTCAATCCCAAAGATAGATTTCTTGGGATTCAGTGAGATACCATACTTTCTGCATTGCTCAAAGACAATCCTAAGGTGGGAGAGATCGTCTTTCCTATCCTTGGACACAACTGTAAGGTCATCTTGGTAAATTTCTATGATCTTTTGTATGAGGTATCTGAAGGAAAAATCCATTGCTCTCTGGAAAGTGGCACCAGCGTTCATAAGACCAAACAACATCCTTAAGTACATAAAAGTTCCCCAAGGTGTAGTGAATGCAGTTTTGAGTTGGTCTTCCCTTTTGAGTAAGACATGGTTGTACCCTAAGAACCCATCTAGAATAGACATCATCCCTTCCCCTGTGACCCGTTGAAGCAAATGTTCCATGTTTGGGAGGGGATAATTATCTTTTAATGATTATTGGTTGAGGTTGCGGAAATCAACACACAGGCGGATATCACCATTTTTCTTCCGAACAACTACCAAGTTTGACATCCAAGAAGAATACCTGATATGGGCTATGATACCAGCATCGACCATTTTTTGGAGCTCCTTTTGTATTTGGCTTGCTAACTTTGGGTTGATATGCCTTAGCTTTTGTCGGAATGGTTTGGCCCCTTTTACCAAAGGCATGGCGTGTTGGATGACATCCCCCCTATAGGCCTTCAAATCATCATTGTTCTAGGCAAAAGTATCTCTGAATTCTCGGATGAGCGCTAATATTTCCTTTCTTTCTTTCTCGGTGGTGCCCTTTCCTATTTTGACCATCCTTGGGTCCATCTCCGTACCGATATTGAATTCTAGGGCTTCTTCAGCTTGCTTGTTGGTTCTCTTTCCTTTAAAAACATCATGCCTGTCAAAAAGGTTTTCTAGGGGAATACAACCCTTTGGCAAGGCATTGCTTTGTAGGTTAATGAATTCTAGATCCATAGAATCATCTAGGAAAGAAACTTGCGAATTAGTAAAATCTTTGTTGTTCTCCATGAATCTGATAATTTGATCATCATCCTCAAACACCTACTAATGTTCCAAATTGTCGGGAACAGAAGGCCTAAAAAGGACTTCCATTTTGCATAGATCATGAAAAGGTCCTTCACATGGTTGTAAAGTAGAAGCAAAGACAGCCAAAGCATCAACCATGTGGTTTTCTTCTCGAGGAACAACTTTGATCGACACTTTTCTGAAGGTTTTTGAAAGGGTTTGGGCCACATCTCGATACTTTTTCAACTTTTCATTTTTAGTGGAAAATCTCATCAAAACTTGTGACACAATGAGGTCTAAGTCCCCTTTTACTTCTAGGATTGTAACACCTTTGTCAATTGCTAAATTGAGACCTAGAATCAAGGCTTCCTACTCGATGACATTGTTGGTGCAATGGAATTCCAGTCTATATGAATGGTAAAAGACTTCACCTGAAGGGGCTGTTAAAACTACTCCAGCACCTGATCCAGAGCTTGAGTGTGATCCATCAAATTCTAAGGTCTAGATTCCCTCAGTTTCTTCAACATACCCATATCTAACTTTCCTTCTTGGATGAACCAATCATTAAGTCCACTATTGATGCATAAAAGTTGGTCACTTGGCTCATTGGAGGTTTCAATCGGGGAGCCAACAAGAGGCTCATTGTAGATGGTAAAGAACCCCCCTTCAAGATGAGGGATGGTTGCTTTGGACTGTTGTTCATGAACACTTCCATTCAAGTACTTTATGAGATCTTTGTGAAGAATAACCCCCAGATTATTTACAACATTGACGACGACTACATTTATCAAGAAAGGAGCATTGGGGCATGATTTAAAGGCCACCTCGAGGTTGTTAATGATCCCCTTTGCAAAGTCATCTCCGTTATTTGTTTGTCAGGGGGTCAGACCTAATTGACACATAACTTCCTCTGTCATCATGTTAGTTGTGGCACTTGGGTGTAGGAGACAGTTGTGGAGGAGAGAGTCTTTGACTTGGAGAGTGACATAGAAAGGTGTGAGCTCATGAATTTTGGCAACAGGGTGTCCCACTTGGTGGTTAAAAGGAGATAAATCTTGTGTAGGATATTGCTCAACGTTTTTAGGTAGGACAACTTCAACTTCTTCCTCAGGACGATTTTTTTTTAAAGGGGTTTCTTGGGAAGAGATGATAATTTCATGTGAAAGGCTCCATTTTCTCTTAGTGGGGGCAAGTTTGACCTGGAGAATCTTTGGAAGTTCAGGCTGTATAACAGTATCATTACCTGGATCCCATAGTTCACAATTTTGATGAATGTAATCTTCAAAATCAAGGTTTCTTTCAATTTGAAAAGCCAGGTCTTGTGCTTCCTCTAAAGTTGTTGGTGATCGGTCCTTGACGTTGAATTGTAAGGTTCCTTCCAAGGAGGATAAGAAATGATTGATGATGGCTTTCTCTGAGGCCACCTTTGACCAGACCCGTTTTAGGAGAAGGTTGAACCTATCACTGAAATCTCTGACACTCTCACAGGGTCCTTTGCAAATGCTAAGGTATTGGGAAAAGGAGTCCTGTGAATGCTCACTATCACACCACCTTATTTTAAAGGCCTTTTGTAGTTCTTTAGAGTTTTTTATGCTTCATTTAGGGCACCCATGGGTCCAAACTTTAGCATCCCCTACAAGGGAACTTGCAAAAAGCCTCATGAATAAGTTCGGGTATTCCTGACCATCCAAATGAAAATCAAAACTATCACAGAACTGAGTCCAATGTGAGTTTCCAGGGACACCTTTCCCTGAAAAAAGTGGTAGCCAAGAATTTACATCTTTGGGTAAGTCATGCAACCCTCCTTAGATGTTACTAAAGTTGAAACAGTTGAAACACTCTGAGTAAGACCATTTGTGAGGATCAGGGTTAATTGGGGGCGCAAATCTTGTTAGAGTGATAGTGGCTATAGTAGAGGGATTCGAGTATTGTTTCCCACTACGGGTCGTCATTAGTGGAGTCGCCATATAGTTTAATTGAAACTATAAAAGAAAAAAGGGAAAAACACCCTAGTGGAGTCACCAGGTAAGCTTGTAAGAAAAGGTCTTTGAGGCAAGGCTTACCGAAAAGATTTATCTTTGAGGAAGATTGACTCAGTGTTCCCTGGCAATGGTGCCAAAATGTTATTGCACAGTTTGTAGCTAGGTCAAAGGGGCTAAAGGATAGAGGCCAAACTGGCGAAACAAAAACCTTCCCCACCCAATGTCACATCATTGGGGAGGTTATTTCTATTTTGGGAGGTTAACCCAAGGGAGACGTCCCTGGTAACCTGGGGTTTTGAAGAGGTTAAAGTATAAAAGTCAAGGGAAACGTTCCTCCTCACAGGTTACCACCAAGGTCAGAAAGTCCCACTAATCAACCAATAAATGAAGTGTATGCCCAAATGAAAACACCTACCCGGAACAAGACAACAACAATACAATATATATGCAGGCTATACTCAGTGGGTTAGTACTTCATGTGACTATTTGACAATTATATATAAACAATGAAACAACAGATATTAATGAGATCAATGTTTTGTCAATATATCAATGTAGAAGTATCAATTCATCAATAACTATTAGATGATGTAGCAAACAAGATATCCAATCAATCATTTACTCAATAAATTCCTTTAACCATCATCTAATTTCTTATTTTTAATATTTGTTGCGTTAATATGGAATAACCAACTATGACGTCAGCCTAGTTAGGGTTAGCTAGTTAGTTAGGGTTTCAAAATTTAAAGTTTTGAGAGTTGGTTTGAGCACTATTACTTCAACGTTGTGCGTCTGAGATCAATGCCTAAGGGTATATGGAGTCATTCAAGGAGAGGACGCAAGGTTGAAGGAGTAATAGGATAAAGACAAGAGGGAAGGGTTCTAGAGTGTTGCAATGGCGGGGCCCTAGAATCAAAACCCTAGGGGAAAGAGGCTCACTCCAGTGTTGCTTAAGCAAGGCCTCGTGCTCTTTCCTCCTTCTTTAGGTCAAACTTGGAAAAACGGCTAGCATATGAGAATAGATAAAACAAGAGGATCAAGTGAGGGAGAGTGTTGCAAAGGCAAGGCTCTATCACTAAAACCCTAGAAGATGGACGACCCTAGGTGTAGATAACCTAGGCCTGGGGCGTTACCCTCCTTTTAACCTTTAAAAATCAAAGCTAGCTTAAGGGAAGAAGTGAGAGGAGTGTAGCAAAGGCTAGGCTCTTTCTTCCTCCTTCAATGGCTGAATATTTCTCTCTAAGGGGACATGAGACAAGGACCTACTTGTGTGCTTGTCACCTAGGGTTTTAAAATCAACAAATTTATAAGTAAATGCAAGAATTATAACCTACAACCATTCAATTAAGAAGTTTTACAAGAAAAACACTTACATATCATGATGAAATGCATAAGCACACCCTAGTTGTAAACCTTCCTTCAAGATAAATGCCAAACATGCCAAGAAAATCCTTCCATCAACAAGTGCGCCTCCTTTAAAAGACCAAATACCCAAACTAGGGTGCAAAAAATCAGACCTCACAAGTGTGAGTTGTTCTGTTATGTTCAAATGAGGGAAAAAAATCCTCAATATATAGTGTATCATGACCTTTAATTAAAATTAGGTCATTAAAAATAGCCGACAAGGCTACAAACCAAAATCATACTGTTTTTACAGTAACTGCTAAGTAAAAGGCATAAATGAGAAAAAAGTGAGACGTCAAGCCCCTCTGAGGGAGATGTTAGGCCCTTTTGGGGCTAGTCCAGCATCCGGAAGTCAAACGTTAGCCCTTCCTGGGCTCCTCCAAGCTGCCACACATGCTAGCCATCCTATCAAACTACCACATGCTCAAGGAGATGTCAAGACATCCTGGGTGATGTCCTGGTCATCAAAAGGAAAACGTTCCATCTGAAGTAGGTCAACCCCCCTGGGTTGGGCTCAGCCAAAGTGTCCTGGGTGGAATGTCCTTCTTCTTCTCATGTACATGAGCTCATCCAATCATTGTCTTGTCTCTGCCCCTGATGGGGTTCCAACCCATTTGATGGGCTCTTCAGCCCCATGGAGGTCCGAGCTAATCATCTCCCCATGTGTAACGATCCAACTAGTACCTGTCCATTGGGCATGGACCTGCACATCAAAAAATTCTCCCTCCACGGGCTCATTAGTCACAGGGATCATAGCAATGTCAATCACGTTTCATCATTAATTTTATCAAATATATGCATAAAACCCCTAATATATCATTCAATAGCTCAAAGACATTACAATGACCTACTATACAAAGCCGAAGAAAAAGACAAAATACCCTATTGGGCCAACATCCATAAGAGAAGGAATGTTTCCAGAGGATATCATCCAAGCCATGTAACACGAAGTGATGTGGTCAAGGGATATCCAGACATACAGGTAGAGTGAAAGACAGGGGTGTACGATATTACCTGTGGGTGCCTTTGTAGAAGGCGAGGTGTACCCATCATGGATGCAATTTTTTCCAAGCCCTTTATTTATTGCTTTTCCTTATTTATTTCAAGGTCTAACTAGAGGACACTGCCTTGGCATGGTGACCAGAGCTGACAGTGTTACCCACAAGTACTTTCACAGAGATGATAAGGCTAGCTCGTGATGAGACCCCCTTTCCCTTGGCCATGCAACCAAAGGTCACTTCCCTGGCGTGGTAACCAAATAATGACAATGTCATACTACTAGGTACCCATGAAAATAATGGGCTGGCTCGTGATGAGACCCCCTATCCTCTTGGATAGGTCTTATTTTGTTATTTTTATTTGGGTCCCTCTTCTTTCTTGTTGAGAGGCCTTTTATTGCCTTCTCCAGGATCCCTGGGCGAGGCATCTCTAGGTTTCATTTTTATGGCTTTTATCTTTTACCAGCTTCTTTTACCTTCTGGGCCTTTAGCCCCTTCTTCCCACGAGATAAGGTGTAACCCCACAAATAGATAATCCTAATGCCCGAACTAGGGGAATGGGGCAGATGAGCGGGAAATAAGATGTAAAAGTGATGACATGATGGGAGCGGATGATGGTCAGAAATCCCCCAGTGGCAAACCAAAACCTATGGGTACAAGCTTGCTAGGGCACCCTGTCAATCCCCCCAACCATGGTCAAGCGGGTCAATGTAAGATCCAAGCAGTTATCAGAAATAAAAGGAATTTGATGCATATATCTAAAGGTCATAATGATCAAAAGTGACACATACCATGATACCTAGACCAATTACCTCATGGAGCAAGAGTCTTCTCCAACACAAGTCCAAGCTGAAGGTGATGGATGATGCTGCTGCTAACAAGACAAGTCTGATGAAAGAGAAGAAAAATGGGCCCTCCAGGGCCATGATCTGGTCAATCCTACTCTCAGTACTCCATGTCTAGGACCTGTGGGCCTCAAGACATGATCTCCTAGTTATCCCTAGAAATCGGGGATAACAGGACCCAAAGTCCTTATCTGTTCTAAACCCAACACAATGTTACAACCACCCATGTCGATAACAAACATATGATATTTCAGTTGGTATTCACCAATTTGGAGACACATATTTGCATAACACCCTCCACATTTCATGGACCTGCCATTGGCAATCATGATTTGAAAATTATTGACTGCACAGATATAGAAATTAGTTTCTTGGGCAATGTGGTGATGAATAAAATTATGGGTGCTTCCACTATCAACAAGAATGATGGCCTTCCTATGCTTAATGTAACCAACTAGATTGAGGGTTTGGGTAGCGAAGAAACCAGTGAGAGCATATAGGGAAATGACCGGTTCTACTTCGGTAGGGTCTGAGGGAGGGGTCATGTCAGTGGGTTCAAGCGACACAGACATAAGGGGATCCTCAAAATCTTCTTCTGAAACATCCTCCGAGATGGCCATAAAAAGATTGTGTTCCTTACACTTGTACGCAGGAAAATATTTGTCATCACAATTATAAAAAAGGCCTTTGAGTTGGTGTTCAACCATTTTGGCCCTGGTCAATTTATGGATCTTTAGTGGAGTAGAAGGAGGAGTGGGAGTGACTGGTTTAGTGTGAGCAATAAAGGATGGTTTTCGGTTTTGAGAAGAGACAACCTGTTGTGATTCCTTATATCTTTTAGTAGCATCCACCCAACTCTAAGGCCGATCCATGAGGACATGGGCACGAATCTCATCCCTGAGGCCACTGATAAAACATTCTCGGAAAAAAACATGATACATGCCCTTTGTACGAAAATCCAATCACTCAAAAGAAGCTATAAAGTCTTCCATTGTGCTAGATTGTTTCAACTTTGTCAAACGACCTAAATGGTGGTATCAATGTCAAAGCATTCATAAATCTCTGCCACAAAGTGTGTCCAAGCCACATACCCTTGGTGGACATTTTTTCTCCAATGCCACCATTACCAACGTTATTGATCTAGATGGAGAAAACCATACCGGAGTTTGGCCAACTCATTTGTAATGCCATACAAAGAGAAATAATGTTCCATTTGAGTTACCTAGCCAGTGGGATATCAACCATCAAATTTGGTCACATCCACACATGGAAGGCATAGATCATTCTGAAAGTGACGGGGCTGAAAATTTTGGGAATGAGAGCAAGTTTCACCTTCGATATGCAAAGGTGGGTCAGATGAGGGAATATCTTCAAGGATATGTAGCTTGGCGTAGATCATCATAGTGATGGATTCAAGATGGGTAACAATGTCTTGTTTGAGGTCCTTTTTGAGTTCCTCGATTGTGGTAGTGATGGAGGAATGCATGTTTTTATTGATGGTGGAAATATTGGAACTAAGTTGTCTCACTTATTTTTGGGTTTTTGTGAAATTAGAGTGCAAGGTATTGAAGTGAGCTTCCAAGTCTTGGCTACGGGTATGATCCATGATGAAGAGGGAACATGGAAAGGGGCAGGTGGGACCACAAAAAATTTGGGTTATGGGTGAAGTGTATCAAAATGATAAGGGCGAAGAGTTGAATATAATGGGGTAAAGCCCAAATAAGGGTGTTGGAAGGGGGTTGGGTCCCTGAGAAAAACAAATTTTCTGAAAAATGATAGCTATGATTGCGATAAGGGAGAGGAGAGAAATCCAATGGAATAGGTCTCAAATAATGGTGCCAACAGGATCCAGACTTTTTTTTTTTACTCTTGTGGAGTTATACTCCGATCTGAAGAATACTGTAGTGATGAAATGCCCAAATTCTTAATAGGAAGAAATTTGTAGTAATTTCGCAACCTGAATGCAGGAGACACAGTTGCGCGGCAATAGATCTTGTATGTTCTGTTTTTGTTTCCATCCCAAAGGTTGGGGTATTCAAGGGTTCTACAGATAAGGGTTTGCCATATGCTATAGCTCTATGATATATGTGTGGGGTCCAACAGTAGTACTCGACCCAATGTCTCAAGGAACCAACTAAGGAGGCTAGATCGTGCCCGTAGTCATACTACCCGACTACCGAGGTACTAGAGAGTATCTTCCCGAGTTCTATTCTCGGTCGCACTATAGCAGTCAGGTGGCCAATCAATTTATCTATGGAGGGCTTCAGGAGATCTATGCCAATCCGTATACAGGTGTTGTCTGATGTGCTACCACTCGAAGGGGTACCAATAGGGGTTACAAGGGTGGCCAAAATATGTGCGCTTAAGTACCACTTGTATTTCCTACGTGTATGAATCCCCAACCATGGGTTTATGCACGTAACAATAGATCTATGTAGCTTAAAGATGCTAAAATACGTCTCTACCCTGAAAAAAATTAACCCACAATTTTCTGCCAAGGAAGGTGCTCTGATACCACTTGTAATATTCCATATATAAAATAGTATGCAGTACATAAATAATTAGCTAGAAATGGAATATGAACAACAATATAACCATAAAAACACCAAAATGATACCAGAATAACACTAGAAAAATACACAATAATACCAAAATGATACTAGAATAACACCAGAAAAAGAACTTTGATTACTGAGAGAAATGTTAACTTGCCTCTTTGAGGGGGAAACCTCTAGCATATAAAATCTCTATTGCAATAATATCTAAGACAAAACTTCTCATACCCTCAACTCCTATTTATACTAAATATGTCTATCAAAAGAACAATATAGAGGAAGATCCTTCTAGAAGCAGAAGCTTCTATTAGGTCTTCTTACATTGAACTTATTCTTCCTCTAGCAACAAGTTTGTCTATCCACTCTTTCGTATAGGACATGGGTTACATATTTGCTCTCGTTTGTTGGGTGAATGGAAAAGAGAGCAAGCCTTATTTCCAAGCCTTATTAATATTGACCTTTATTACATGGAAATATATTATTCTACCTACGTGAGGGGTTAGGTCCCTAACATACTAGTGCATATGTCCAGAGATTTTTCATACCAAATAATAAATATTCTAGTGGTGGTGACCTAAAGTCTGTGTTTCCTTCATGTATGTACTTGTTGTGTTTCTTTATCTTTCATCTACAAATACTTATATGTTTAAATTGGATATCAAATGGTATGAAATTCATCTGAAAACAATGCTTTAGATTCAAGCAATTTGAACATTCTTTTTCCTTCTTAACTCATCATAATTCATATTTTATGGTGCTCTGAATGTTTTTATGTGTTTTTCTCTTTCTTCCATCCTATATCAACAAATTAAAAAACTGAAAGATCATCACCTACCTAGCCTTTGCTTCCTTGAGAGTTCTACCTACCAGACACTATTTTCATTTGCTTTCAAAGATTGACTCCATTTCCTAACAGGCTCCTTTCCTTCTTTCCAACAAACCTTATAAAAATCTCTTTCAAAACCTAGCCATTGATCCTCAAAGAAATCTATCGTTTAGAGACCAAGTGACAAGAGAGATACCTCTTTGAACTGAAAAGGCTAGTTTTAAGTTCTAAAGTAGTTTTGTGGTTACCTTTGTGAGTTGCCTCCTCAACCAAGAAATTTACATAGTGATAACATTTTTGGTGCCATTTCCGGGGAACGAAAGTGAAATATTCCTTGGGAGAAATGAAAAAGTTAATATTTGAATTCTAATGGTGAATAGAAGCCAAACACATGAAGGTTGTACCATTCACCCGACGATTCCAGTTTTAGATAGATCCATAGCTCAGATTTTTCATGGCAACTCCACTCTCCAAATATTCAGTAGCCTAAATAATTTCATGGTGACTCCAATGGTTCAAGACAGATTCTCAATCCGTGAGGTATGCACCAATGAATCGTTCTCATATACCTGGTTTTCCAAATCATATGCCTTTTGTAGATTGGCAAACATATTTGCCAGAATTCAAGCACGAAGAAGGTGATGATGCTACTTCGTATCTAATCAAGTTTCATATGCACATACGTAAGCTAAAGGTTGAGCTTCATGAAGATTGTTTAATGAAAATGTTCATGGCCACTTTGGAAGGAAAGGAAAGATCCTGGTATGAAAAGTTACCACCAACTAGTATATATTCCTTAAAGGATTTTCATATAGTATTTTTTGAGCATTTTAGGGAATCTTATCCATCTTTGTTGCTGGTTCAAAATTGTTGCGACCATTTTAAAAATTTCATTCAAAATTTAGAAAATGTTTATGAAGATGATGTATTTATGGATGATGAGATTATAGAGGCCTTTCATGAGAGCCCTTTTCATTGTCATGAAGAAAAAGTAGAAGATAATTGCCATGATATTCAACAAAATTTTCAGCAGAATATAGTGCCTTTCTTAATTGTCAATAATGAAATTGATGAGGATATTAGTATTCTAAGTCATATTCTAGCCACTGAGATTGATGAGAATGTTTAGAAGAATTGTTAGATTTTAAGTGACCAAGATCTGTCTTCACATCATGCATATTATGAAATTTTGTTTCAAGAAACATCTTACCAAAATCAGAGTGTTGAAATCGTATACATGGAAAATTTAAGCAGTGAACCATCACATGATATAGAATTTCAGAAAAATAATGAATTAGTTTATGACACTTGTATCTCAGAGGCACATGAAGAAAATGAAGAGGGATTTGTTTTCCTCGATTCTCTTGAAAGTCAAGATCATATTTTTGTTGAATCATATGAAGGGTCAATTTGTGTTGCTCCTATTACATATGATGTGGTTGATTTTTGTTACACATACAAATCCCTCACTTCGATAATGTCACATTCTCATTTTCATAAGTGTTTTAAGTGTTGCAAGTATCTCATTCTCTTCATGTAAGTGTCACATCGAAAATGACACCATGAGAACACTTGATACAACCCCTAAAACATGTTAGAAGAAGAAGCCCCATCATTTGACAATCGGAACAAAGTGTTTTTCTATGGGAATTGGTCATCTTGACAACTTTTAGAAGATCACCGCTCCCCTCCTCATATGCAGGGAGCATCAACGCTCCTTGTCTATATATAATGGAGTGTTGTAGCGCTCTGTTGCCCATTGTAAGGGAACACCGAATTGGTTGAGAAAATCTTGCAATAAATCCCTTTTTTTTCTCTAAAGACATCTATGGATGGATCGAGTTGGTTTGGCTTGAATATAACCCCCAAGATGCATTTAAGGGAGATATCAAAATGATGGAGTCATATCCTCAACTAATCCCAAATATAACCAAGGTGGTTGAAGCTCTCAAAGCTTGCCTATAAATGGAGGAATTCTCATGGTGAACAAAGGATGAAAATAATCAACAAAACATTGTTATTCTGATCGTGGATCTTTCAGGAAATGGGTTGGACAAGGAGGACTTGGAGAGGCTATTGAAACATCATATGAAGATTGTAAGTGTCTCTTTAGAGTTCTCATCAATATACTTGGCCTATTTCCTTCTAGTACATGTTTACATGTGCTTGTATATGCTTGTTTTAATCGTTCATAGATAGATTGATTTTGTCTAATCCATTAGATTAGGAGATAGTTGTTTGTATCTTGTCATCTATTTTAGGTACTAATTGGAACTCGTGGATTGGAGAAGCTTGGAAAAAATTCGAAAGTGAGGTACATCATACTATCCCTCCTCTCTTTTTCAATGGACATAATTAATCTATAGGAATGGTAGTGTCTAAAGGTGGTTTTATGTCTTGGTAGATGGGACTATACTCCAAGGGAAGATTCACTTGTCTGGAGGGGAATTATTCTGTAATAGAAATTGACAACTCCACTGGGGAAGAAATTTCATTTTTTGTTCTTTCCCTGGTTTTTCCGTGGCTCTTTCCTATCATTAAATCTCATTTGTTGATTTAATCTATCCTTACATATTTTCATCTTTGCTAAGTTTTCTTAAAGAGTCTCTCATTGAATTTCCCTGATTTTTTCTAAAACTTTTCTCAGAACTAGCACCCTCTCTAGTTTAAGTTAGAGTGTTGATAGATTGATCAACACTCCCCCAGAGTGCATTAGGGAGCGTTGTAGCACTCTGGTGCCTTAATTACTAGAGCACCAATTTTTATTTCTTTGAAAAATTGTTGATTGTTTGCTTGCTGGGCATAGTTCTTGGGTCTTTCTCTCTGGCTCAAATCATATTCTATCAGATCTTGTCTTCTGTTTGAATTAGAACTTGTTTATTTTCATTATTTTAGTCTTAATTGAGTTTGTGTGGTCTTTCATTATTGAAAAATCAACCATTTTCTCTCTTTTCGATCATTTGATTGATTAGAGGTTTTCATAATGAAAGTCATTGACATTAGCATTGTGTTCTTTGTCTTTTATCCCTTACTCAAATCCGAAAGGCTATCAAGTTTTTTTTTTTTACTTTTTTAGTGTTTTTCTTTGAGTGGATTGTTGGATTACTGAGAGGGGGGGTGAATCAGTAATAGAGAAATTATCCTTTTTAACCAAAAAATGCAAGTGTTATATCAATGTAGCATTATCATCCAATAGTTGCAGAGTAAATAAATAATGAACAAATGAGAAATCATACACATACACAATACACCTGTGTTTTTACATGGAAACCCAAAGTGGGAGAAAACCACATAATGTTTTTACTTATATGTATTTAAGAATTACATTCATTGGAAGCAATCAATTCCTTTTTTTTTCCAGCTACAACTGGAAGGAGGATCCAACCCCCTAGTTTCTCAGGCTACAACCTGAAGGAATCTCCAACTCCCAAATTATTTGGCTACAACCAAAAGGAGGCTACAACCCACTAGTTTCTCAGGTTACAACTTGAGGGAAGCTCCAACTCCCCAATTCTATAGTTATAACTAGAAGGAGGCTACAACCCCCTATTTTCTTCGACTACAACTGGAAGGTGGCTACAACCACCTGTCCTTGCCCTGTACAACCACCATGATGTAGAAGTAGAATGATGGAACCACTGTCACACTATCACTATGAGATATACTATTGTAAACATGTGCCAATCAACCTGTAATCAACCTGTAACAAGTGATACCAATAACATGTGCCAACATGTACCAAACATCAACCTGTACCTTAACCTATACCATAAACAAATACATCAACCATGCACCAAACCTGTCACAACAACCTGTAATCAACCTATACCATAAACAAGTGCATCAACCATACACCAACCTGTACCTCAACCTATACCATCAATGAGTGCATCAACCATGCACCAAATATGTACCAATCATGCATCGAATACACATAAACTATGACTCATCAAGATGTACCAACATCATCAACTATACACCTCATGTATGTGCCAAATCATCAACTACTTGTCTCAACCATGTACCCAACATGTACCTCAGCCAAAATCTCTCATCAATTTCATCATCCAAATCTGATTTGTAACTCTGTAATAGACCTGGTGTATATGATCACATACCTTATTGAATTCTGGCTTATTCTAGAGAGAGAACTTGTAGAGCATGCCCCACATGAAATATTTGTTGTATGGATCTAAAAATGGTACACATAATAATATAGACTGTACTCTAACCAATACATTTTGTCTTACTGAATTTGGATATGTTATGAAGAATTTATGACATTTTTACTCGAAACACTTGATTTAGACTAGTTTCAGGACTGGCCACAAACCCTATTTTTCACGGAGTGTAACTCCCAAAATACAATGACCCACAAGATGAAATTTTGATCAAAACTACTTGGATATGTTTCCTCAACGACTGCCCAATTTCATGATATGAATCAATCTAGAAAAAAAGTGATTGCGAAAATGGTGAGATGACCTAAAAATAACATACCTTAGAAAGCATCATCAAAATAATTTATCCTCCCTTAAATTTCGGCCTTATTTACTTCACCTTTCTCTGAAATTTGGCTTAGATCTCCTTTGGTTACCTCAGTCACTTGTATATATTCAATATTCTCAAGTGTGATTAAAAATGAGAGACCCTTGCCTCTTATTTATACTTTCATGTAGCTTCCTCAAGGGGTTACCTTCTAACCATCTTAACCCACTTTCCTTATTTTAGGGATAACCCACTTCTAACCACTTTCCTTATTTTAGGGATAACCCACTTCTAACCACTTGTCCACTTAGTAATTTATCCATTAACTTTATTATTTAAATAATTTCTTTTGTATCCACTTTGACTTATAGTATACTCATCACTTCACTTTATTATTTAAATGACCTTCTAACCATCTTAACCCACTTTCCTTATTTTAGGGCTAACCCACTTCTAACCACATGTAAACTTAGTAATTTCTCCATTAACTTTATTATTTAAATAATTTATTTTGTATCCAATTTGACTTATAGTACACTCATCGCTTCACTTTATTATTTAAATAATTTCTTCTTTGCAACCACTTTGACTACTTTGACATTTTGGGACTTCTATATGACTCATGAGGGTTCTCCAACTTCACATGGCCATAACTCTCTTACCGTGAGGAGTTATGTGACGTTCCAGATACCAATCAAAATGACATGACATGTACTATCCATCTAGAATAGTATTGTTTGCAAATATATCAAAACTCATACAATTATCCATCAAACAAACTTGGGTCTATTACCCAAAGCTTTATGCTACCAGAATTTCTTCAAGGATTGACATCAATGACAACCAACCCAATTAATCAACAATCTCTCCCTTTGGAATTGATGGAAACACTCTGATGAAATACTAAATTTATATCACTCATGCTCCCCCTGTGACCATTGTTCCCCCTAGAACCATGCCTCTGTTCTCTTTCTCCAAGCATTTAGCTTTGCATCTGATAAATCTCTCCCTCTTTGTCATCAATGAAAATGGTATCTTTCCATCTGGGGCTTCTCCCCCTAACTAAACTATCCTTGGGGATACTCCCCCTGACTGAACTCTTCCTAAAACTGATCCCCCAATCTGAATTTTCCTCTTTATGGTGCTTCCTCATGTAAATCTAGGACATATAAGATAAGCATTCAAAAGCATTCATTTTGGAGTAGAAATTACTCTGAGTCTATGGCGAAAATATTCAAAGACTTCCCTTGAAAGAGGTTTTGTAAAGATGTCTGCCACTTGTTCTTTTGTGCCCACATATTCAACTCTGATGTTCTTCTTTGCAACCTGTTCCAGTAGAAAGTGATACTTTATTGGAATGTGCTTCGTCTTGGAATGCATCACCGAGTTCTTTGAGATATTGATGGTGCTTGTATTATCACAATATATTGGAATGGGTTCATCATACTCAACATGTATATCTGTCAAAGTTTGTTTCATCCATAGAACCTGACTACAACATTTTTCCGCTACAATATACTCTAATTTGACTGTAGATAAAGATACTAATGATTGTTTCTTTCTTAGCCAAGATACTAAACACTCACCCAAGTAGAATGTTGTTCCATTGGTTCTTCGTCGGTCATCAATGAAACCTGCCCAATTTGCATCTGTGTAGGCAATCAGTGATAGATCCTTTCCTTTTGGATACCATAATACAAACTCTTATGTTCCTTTGAGATATCTGAAAATCCTCTTCACTGCTAATACATGTGATTCCTCTGGTGCTGCTTGAAATCATGCCACATGTCTAACTGCCCGCATTACATTTGGTATGGATGTTTTCACATATAGTAAGCTATCGATCATTGACCTATATTTCCTCTGGTATGTAGACTTTGAATCATCATATTTTCTCAACTTGCAACTCGTTTGCATAGGAGTGGTAACTGGTTTGCAATCTTCCATTCCGAACCTCTTTAACATTTCTCTGATATACTTAATTTGAGAAATAAAAATTCCTTGGTTACTTTGACGTATTTGAAGACCCAGAAAGAAGGATAGTTTTCCAAGTAATGACATTTCAAATTCATTTTGCATATCGTTTGCAAATTTCTGACTTAACCTATCATCAGTACTTCCAAAAATAATATCATCAATATAAACTTCAATTAATAAAATACCATCTTGAGTTACCTTGATGTAGAGGTATTGTCTGCACTTCATTTTCTAAACCCTGCCTGATGTAGATATTTATCTAGTCTAGAGTACCATGCTCTAGGAACCAGTTGTTCAATGTAGACTTCTTCTTCAAGTTCCCTATTCAAAAAAGATGATTTCACATCCATATTTGTCCATACTGTTCAAGACTCTGCTACACAACTGTCCATAATTTTGACTCATATGTCACTGCACTATCATGAAGTACTACTACAACTGATTAATCTATCATATTGTACTTCTGCTAACTGAATGCACTGAATATGTCTACTCAAATTCTGCAAACTGCTCGAAGGATGGTTCTTTGGTCTGTCTCAACTACCGCATAGACTCCCCTTATCTATTATTCATATTATCTGGCAGTCTCTAAGATGGATGGCTCAGAACAATTCCTACTCTAAAGTGTATTCATCATCATATTCATTAGTAGATTCATCATCTCTATGAGATCTGACTTCTTTCTTTCTATATGTGGATTCATCTTTCACTACAATGCCTGAAAGTACAATCTCTTAAACATGTTCCTTATTTACATGTCCTTCTTTTCTTTCAGTTATTTTCCAAACCTTTTTGTATCTAACATCTTTCTTTTTCTATGTAGAATTTTCTTCATCTTTTTTTATTGCCAATCTTACAATATCTGGGACTTGGTCTTTGTTCACATGTTCTTAGTGTTTTCTTATCCATACTTTCTTATATCTGATATCCATGTTCTCTTTCATGGAAGTATCAATCATGTTTCTACAATCACTAACTATGTGTCCATATTTATGAAATTTGTAACATTCAATGTTACATGGGGACACATAAGCATTTCTTTCTTGAACATTTAGTTTATAATCCCTAAAATCTACAACCTTATGTCCAAAATTAGTACAATAAAAGCAATGACCATAAAAGAAATTTTCATACCTGTGAGTGAATGATATTCTTTGTGGTGTAGTCCTTTTGAATTTCTTCCTTGACTGATCATGATCATGGTTGAAGCTTCTTTGTGGCTTGAACATGGATGGTCTTCTTGAAGATGTATCTTCAATAGTTTTCTTAGATTCTAGTTGACCATGATTTCTTCCATTGAGTACTTCTACACAACTCTTTCTATTTTCTTCATTCTTCTTTTCTAGCAACCTAGAGTGATTCTCTTCATTATCTTTAATTGATGTGGATGTTTCTTTCTCTTCAACGTTCTTGTTGAGCTTGACGATTTTACTTCTCAATGTGAAAACTTCTTCTTCAAGCTTCTCAACCTCTTATTCTTTCTTCATTATCTGAGACTTCATGACTTCTTCTATTCTTTTCGCTTCTTCAAGATGGATTTTTAATGTGATTATTTCTTCTTCAAGTCCTTTCTCTTCTTGACCAAACTTTTCCTCAAGCTGGTTTAGAACGTTAGTTCTTTCCTTAAGGTGATCTGTCAATATCTTCTCTCTCATTTATGCTTCTTCCTTATGTGCTGCTGTGTTGGCTTCCAAATACTTCTTTTTATATTCAAGATTTTGTTCAATCTTTTTGGCTTCTTCTAGTTGAGCTCTTAAGTTCTCGATGACCTGTTGGGATTCTTAAAAAATGTGAACACTTTCCTTTTGTTTCATCAACTCTTTCTTGAGTGACTTGTTTTATTCTCTTTCTTTTCTTAGTTCATATAAATCACAAATCAATTTCGCTTCATAATTGTCTTCCTTTTCAATTAGTTTTTCTGTCTCATTTTCTTCATGGCATTCTATTTCAAGATGTCCACATTTTTCACAATTAAAGCAAAACAACATACCTCTGTTGATTATGTACTCTTCATCTTCTAAATATATTTGACATGGTGAACATATTTTTTATTGATCTGTACCTACAACTTCTTTGGAATTTTCTGAATCTGCGATGGGTGAATTGTTGGACACACCTACCAC
>ML781254.1:166314-197812 GCA_009831015.1 Picea engelmannii | reverse complement strand
AGCATGGGTCCTCCAACCATTCTTCTAGGATAACTCAATCCATAAAGCGTCTTCCCGCGAGGGCTTTCACCATAAGGGGACCACTTTGGAGTTCATCCATTTGTACACCTTATCAATCATGATAAGACAATAATGAGAGCATGCGTCCTCCAACCATTCTTCTAGGATAACTCAATCTGCAAAGCGTATTCCCATGAGGGCTTTCACCATAACAGGACCACTTTGGAGTTCATCCATTTGTGCACCTTATCAGTCATGATAAGACAATAATGAGTCATCTATACATTTTTCCAACAATGCATCATATACCAATGGAACCACATCGATCCATCTTCATCATGTATCAATGACAACTCATTGATCCATCTTCATCTATGCATTCTCATCAAGGACAATACATATTATATTACATAAATCATCAATCAATCAATCCTTTGACATCAATCAATCACTTGACATCAATCAATCAAAACATTGGCATCAATGACAACATGATCCAACATGAATAATATATGTCATGTAACTTATCCCAAATTTGTTTGGCTGATGAACATTTACCAACCTTTTCTCTTACCAGATTAGGTAATCCTTCCCAGATGAAATCCATTGCTATTTTTTTATTCTTCTTCAATTCCTTCTTGGCTACATTCTTTTCCCTTTTTGAACTATCATATCCTGTAACGAATGATAACCAAATATAATACCCATGTTCCTGTAAAAATACTTTCGTCCTTCCACTCCATAACTCATACTTTAAACCATTCTGACCATTAAACAATGGTACTCCATTCTCAGAATAATCCATGATCTCCTTCCAATGGTTAAACTGTTTCATGAAGGAACCCGCTCTGATACAAATTGTTGGATTACTGAGAGGGGGGGTGAATCAGTAATAGATAAATTATCATTTTTAACCACAAAATGCAAGTGTTATATCAATCTAGAATTATCATCCAATATTTGCAAAGTAAATAAACAATGAACAAATGAGCAATAATACACATACATAGTACATCCGTGTTTTTACGTGGAAACCCAAAGCTGGATAAAACTACATAATGAATTTTCTAATATGTCTTTAAGAATTGTATTCATTGGAAGCACCAACTTCCTTTGTTTTCCATTTGTAATTGGAAGGAGGCTCCAACCCCCTAGTTTATTAGGATACAACCTGAAGGAAGATCCAACTCCCCAATTCTTTGGATACAACCATAAGGAGGCTACCACCCCGTAGTTTCTCAGGCTACAACATGAAGAAAAATCCAACTCCCCAATTCTTTGGCTACAACCAGAAGGAGGCTACAACCCCCTATGTTCTCTGGCTATAAATGGAAAGTGGCTACAACCACCTATCCTTTCCTCATCCAACTGCCCTGATGTAGAAGTAGAATGATGGAACCGCTGCCACACTATCACTGTGAGATATACTATTGTAAATCTGTACCAATCAACCTGTAATCAACCTGTAACAACCAATACCAATAATATATGCCAACATTGTAGTATCCCCAGGTAGAACCCCAGTTGTAATTATGAATTGTAAACATGTTTGATAGGCTGGTGAGCCAAGTTATTATAAGTTGGTAGGATTATGTGTGTATTAGGCCGGAGAGCCTAGAGGCTAAGGCCAATGGGCCTTCTTTTATATACGTAATTATTCAGTTTATTAATAAACAACATTGCTACGTGTATACCTACCATGAAGAAAGAGTATGGGGGACTAAGCTCCACTAGGTAGGGAAAAGGAAGGGGCTATGTGTTTAGGAATAGGGGCAAAGCTAGAGGGCTTACCTCTAAAGGAATAATATTATATTATTATTTCCTAGAGGCTATGGTTTGTCATAACCTATGTTATCCTAAGTTCTTGGGAGGGGAACAAATGTTAAGTGGAGCTCATGCAGCTTCAGGAAGACATGTGTCAACCTAGGTGCATGCAAATTTATGTGGGAATTTCCATCATTGTTGAGGGTTCATGAACCATGCTGGTCATTCTTCCCAGGTGTGCACACACTCATGCACTGAGCATGACCTCCATTATCGACCTCTAAAAAAGCACACACCTTGGGAACCTGCAGTTATACTCGAGTTATCCTGTGTATTTCATGTGAAGCCCGACACACTTGTATTTTCCTGAGCCCGTGTCGTGTCTTAACGGTTGGTTGTTGTTGCCAATGTAGTTCCTTGGTTGAGCATGTATTTATGCCATATTCTATGTCCTTAATCATTTTTGGTTGTTTCCATCACCTGTGCGTTAGCCAAATTTTGTTGTTGTAGATGCTAAGAAGATGGATTTAAGAAGCAGGTTGTTAGGCTTGTGAGCAACTCTCTCTAGGCTAGAGAGGTTTATGGAGAATTGATTTCTCCTATAGGAAGTCCAATAGCAACTACATTACTCTGAGACTTTTGGTCCAACCTATTGTTGAAGACTTGGAAGGGAGGTGGATAGCCGATGGACTTGTGATAGTGAAGGTGTACACTCCTGAGGTGGGACAAGCGTGTGGGGAATGAGGATCTGTGGGCTATGGGTGTAAGTGGCTCCTAGGAGAAAATCCTTCCTAATGTACTGCGTGACTTCCCTGTCGACCTTTCCCAGTCTAGGAATCCCTTGCCCGATGGAGTTTAGTCCCAGCTCGGTTGACCCATTGTTGAGAGTGATAAGAAGTGCGGTTTATGGTTGGGAGGTTCATGGAAGGTTTGCATGAAGTTGGTGTACTTCAATTAAAAGATAAGTACCCATTTATCTGTTCATTTACATGTTGTGTGATTGTACATGCTATAATGATGAGTATTGTCTGTATATGCTATTATATTTATGGGTTTTTCCTATGATCACTGCATGTATGCTTTTACTGTTATTTGCGCATTAGTTTGTGTATTAGAAGAATATGTTGTCTGTTTATGTTTATATTTATAGGAAGATGATAATTGTTATTTCTACGAGGTAGCATGGTCCGACCTGGGTGGCCGGGGGGTGTTACGAAATGGTATCAGAGCATGAAAGTTCTTTAGGTAGCATTACCCAGAAGAGGTTGGTGGTTAGGGACGTTACAAAATGGTATCAAAGCTATGGTTTCAACAATGAGCCTAGATGCACCCTGAAAGTGGAAATTGAAGAAAAGGTTTCTGAAAGGAATTGTTGTCGAAATGGACAAAATTGAATTTCAAAGCCCAGTTTTTGACACTGAGCCTGAATTGGGCCGTATAGGTGGTTATGGGATCAAAAGCTCAGAGAAAATTGTTGTCAAGAGGGACAAAATTTGAATTTCAGAGTGTCCTAGAGTGCTAGGAGAACACCTTGGTCATGTTTTGAAAGCTCAGGAAGTATATCGGTTCAAGAAAGACAACATAGAAAGGAGACTGTAGTAACCCTAGGTTTGGAATCACAAGGTTTGAATTTGGGCCATAGGATCTGTTCGGGAGAGGAAGAATCCTTCACAACCGTCAAATTTGGAGAAAGGTGCATGAGGATTAACCCTTAAGAACTTTGGACTTTGTGAGTTTGGCGAAATTTATGTGTGATAGAGAAAAAGGGGACGAAGCCCAAAGTTCCGAAGTGGATCTACACCGTAGATCTAGGGAAAAGTACTTGACCGTTGGACTGGTCGAAGACAAATTAGAGCCTTTAGATCAGTCTAAGAGAAAGAGGTAAGGCATTATGGTGAAGAGAAAATCTCATTCGTCAGATTTGAGCATAAGTGGTTTTGAGCCATAGATATCACAACATTTCGTAAGTTCGACACTTCAGGAGAAATGGAGTGTGATAGAGATAAAAACTCCCGAAGTCCAAATTTAATCTGGACCATCCAGCCGAAGGGACACGTGTTGGCAGATCAACTAGTTTGGAAGTTTGATGTTCAAGAGAATTAGAGTCTTCTTGTGTGAAAAGTCACGAAGCCCGAAGTCCTGAATCAGAAGAACATAAGCGATGTGGCATGATGACATCACCTGGGGTGATGTGGACCCTTCCTAGACATGCCACGTTCCACCACCTTAATTTTTGACAGTTGTACCATGTGGACCCTTCCTAGACATGCCACGTTCCACCACCTTAATTTTTGACAGTTGTACCATGTGGACCCCAGAAGGTGAAGTAGTTCAGAAGTTTACCGTTCGAGAGATTTGATGAATGCAAGTGTAAAATATTCTGAAGCCCAAAGTCCCGAAGTGAAGTGGACCTCTCCTATTTATGCCACATGTCATTCAGAGTTGTACTTTTGATGACCTTGTTGGACCAATAGTAGTCTGACCAAGAGGGGCATGTGTCACCATCTTATATGATGACAGTTGTATTACGTGGAACCAAGAAAATTTAAGAGGTTCGGGAATTTGACGTTCAGAAGAAATGGGAGAAGAAGGTGTGAATTTATCCAAAGCCCGAAGTGTCGAAGCTTCAGAGCACTGAAGTAATAAATCTCCAGAGAGAAAGATGGTTCAGAAGTCCCCCAGTTCAGTCTTTAGGTGTTATAAAGTTATATTTTGAGGAAATATCCGAAGTCACGGAGCCCCGAAGTTACGAAGCTCCGGGAAAACAATTGTTCGACAGTTCGACATTTGGAAGTTAACAAGCTTATGGAAGTAAAAAATTTCGAAGTCCGAAGTGTCGAAGTTTCGAAGCACCAATGTGACATGGACCTAACCTATCCTACCACATGTCACCTACTTTGTGCCTTTGACAGGCCTTTAGAACCAATTGTGGCCTGACACATTTTTCTCGTTGGTGGGGCCACATGTTACCACCATAATGGAATGAAAACAGAGCTAAGGAAACCACCGAGTTCAGAAATTTGGCATTCAGAGGAAATGTTAGAAGAAGTTGTCAAAACTATCGAAGTCCGAAGCTCCGAAGAGACACCAATTTAGTACTTCACAGGTTCAGTGTTTGGGGAAATCACAGAATGAGGAGGTAGAAACATTCAAAGTCTAAATTTTCGAAGTCAAGAAACATGGGAATGACAGGGCTGCTGATGTCACCTAGGGTGATTTAGAATGTCATATGCATGCCACATGTCCATCTGTTTCATGTGTTTGAAAGTTCATTTGTTCCAATGAGAATATAGCATGCATCAACAACTAATTGGGCCATGTGTCACCTTTGTATTGTTGACACGTAGAACCCCGGGTGCATTATATTAAGTGGACCCCAAGAAGTGCAGAAGTTTAGAATTCAGGAGAAATTGTGCATGTTCTTTCAAGAACCTCCAAAGCCCGAAGTTCTGAAGCATGGGATAAGCGCCATATTAGTAAGCACATGTTTATATATTGAGGTCACATGGGATTTAGGCTAAAAAGAAAGGGGCTAATGCTGGAAAAAAATTGTTTTAAAGAAAGAAAGAGATTAGGAAGGAAGTCCGTGGGGTTTTGATTGTTTGAACCTACATCAAAAGTGACAAAGAATGTCTGGGAACCTTATGAGTGAGTCCAACGAAGGTCCAAGAGCTCTTTTAGCTCTGAGAAAGGATAATAACTGCACATGGATTGCATGTTTATTGAAAAGACATTTTTTAATTGTCCATAACTTTCTTCTTAGGATTTAGAATTGAGCTAGGAAGCAATCAATGGAAAGGTCTTGGAAAGAGGATTCTAGGTATTCAACCATAATTAAGGATTGAGAAACTTAGATCACAGGAATTTAGAAAGAAGATTGATGGTGACCATAAAAGGAAAATTGTTCCTATGTTACCAAAATGGTATAATATGGTTCTAGATAACAAGAATTTATTATATGCATGTTCATGGATGTAATGGTTACATTTAAAACAAAAAAAAAGTCATAGAGATGTCTACAGATCAAAGAAAGAAGGAAAGAGACAATTCTTCATTTTGCATTGAAATATTTAAGAAGTTATTGGATCAAATGTTGGGTCCCATAAGCAACATGGAAAACCCAAATGAAATTATGGCTCAGGGAAGACCTGTTCTATACAGATTGATATATCAAAATGCTAGTATTTTGATAAAAAAAATAAGAGAGACGAAATGTATGCATGGAGAAAGTGACAACATATCCAAATATCATTCCTACATATTGGAGGTAGCACCTCCATTATTGCTAACAAAGTGCACAGTGGAAGCATGGTATGGAGCTCATAAAATATGGCATGATAGAAGTTGATTTTGCTAGTCAGGTTGAAAAATCAGATGGGTCAAGACAAAAGAAAGTAATAATTCTTCAAGAAAATCCAAGTGCAGATATAATCAGTCAAAGAAAAGGCTAAATCAATTGATTCAAGAAAGAAATTGGTGTTAACTATCCCAGGTTACTCAGAGGACATGTTTGGAAATATAATTGGGTCATGAAGGAGTTGGATAAGAGGGATCCAAGTAATAGGGGAATGATGGAAATTAATATCAGCCTAATATGTGGTTGCAAGTATGCAAAGTAGAAAAGGAAATATTTTTGGATGGATTCAAGTCCTTGAACATCCTAAGATAATGGAAGAAGAAATGAATCTATGTAGAGAATTAGTAGGGAACCATGAATAAGAAAATGGTTCTATGCATGGTTTTAAATGAAAAGGAGATGGTTCCTGACAAGAAGCCATCTTAAGTGGCATAGAGCCATGGGTAACATTTCTAGGGGGTGGAAGTATCACTTGAAATCATGATGGTAAATTAAAAGTAGTATTAAGTACTTTTAATTAATTCTATGCATCTAGCGAAGGAGGCATATGTGCATCCTTACAGTATGCGAGAGATTGGCTATGCAAGCCAAGTTTGAAGCTAGTTGGTAAGGAGAAGAGAAGAGTAAGAAAACTCAAATACTAAAGTATTCAGTCAGGAAAGGGTTGAAGTAGTTCAGTCCAAAAATAAAATGGATGTTGAAGATCCAAAGTCTATAAGACAACATGATTGGAATTATAATTCATCCAAGTATGAGTTGGGATAGATGGATCTAGAAAACAAATAAAAGTTGAAGGTTAATTTCATCATTAGTATTTGGCTGGAAATGCAAAGGTATCCTAGAGTGATTTGGCTAGAAAGTTCCCAGGGAAGAAATAATCATGCACAATGATTATAGTGAGAGCACAAGAAGATTCAAGAATCTGGAAAGAATTGAATACTTCTACGATCATCAATGAAAAGTGTTACAGGGAGATAAAAGTTGTTGCAATTTCTATGGCAGCAAGTGTGTTATGGCTTGTTGGGACAACCATAAAGAGAGAATGCTTGCATGTTTTCAAGTGTTGATGCAACATAAAGCTGGAATGTTGGCTATAAGTTTGATAAAAGAAGCATGAAAGCTTCTACTACTATTATCCATTCAGGTAGAATCCAATTTATTAATGGCGTGCATGCATGTATGAGTTTTTATTACTCTTATTGCATACTTGTTGAAGGTAATTAGAATTTCCTCAACCAGAGTTATTTTATAAAATCACATGATTATATTAATTGAATGCATACCACTGGATGTGATAAAGGCTAGAGGCCTTTATTAATTCAAAGATTCTTAGTTTTTTGAATGCACACACTGACATAGTATAATGTCATGTTGATTTGGTTATGGAGTAATAACCAAAGAAATAAAAGATAAGAACTTGTTATAGAAATGAATGCCAGTAAATCTAGTCATGTATGAGACCAGGACATGGTTGGATATGGAAAGGTTATGAACCACACAGGTACCAAAAGTTTCCTACTTTTAAATAAAACTTGGAATGCAAACTTTTTGCTAACACTAATGAACACCACATAATTATATTCTTGGTGTAGTGTTCGGCTCGAAAAGGAAGGAATCTAATTAATTGGGAAGAAAATAGTAAGTGTGTGGATAATGTGTCAAGACATTGACCAAAATTCCAACTTATGGATGGTGAGATACATGACTGAGATAAAGAGCATTATGTAATTCAATGCAAGATGCATTGAGAATTGCACTTATGCATAGTAAGTGTTATAATTGTATACTTGAATGCATTTGTAGAATGTGTTTTGTAAGTACATGCATATATATTATTGCATGAAAATAATTATACTAGCAGCTGAAATGTTGCTAACTCATGGAGTTGAGAGCATTTCGGGAGCTGTTAGACATTGCAACAAGAAAGTTGTAAGTCAAGTAGTCACATGAGCATTGACTACATGAAATTTTCTATTTAGAAAAGAAGTAACAAACTTACTGATATTAATTATGAACAGGTGTATTCATAGAATGATAATTCAATCTATCTAATAAATTGTTTTGTAGTTGTGATTGAATTGTTAGTTATAGACAATTATAAGGACACTTCATAAGGTTTTTGTATATATTGCAATGAGAGTATGATGTACAAGAAATACTAACAATTTGTTGGCTGAATGCAAGATAAAAGCATTGCAAGAAAATGGCATTCAACAGGGTGCTTGCTGAAAACCACAAGGAAGACTACCTTCGTACTATTGCGGAAGCCATGAAAAATTATGAAATAGAATTTCATAATTTGGAAAAGTTGAATTCCTTAGGAAAATAATTTGATTTCTAAATGAATTATTTTATGTTCTCTCATTATAACTACATGTGTGTGATGTAGATGAGATGATATTGATTAAAGTTGGAATGTTGACTACAAAGAGTAGCTCGGGGAAGATGTTGATTGGAGACAATGAATCTTACCCTGTGGATCCCTGGTGGATCTAGGTGTGTGTACACTTCTCCTTGGGTTTTCTTGGAGAAGGATGGAGCCCTGGAGGGAGAAGTGTGGGGATAGGTTCCCCGATATGAGTCATGCAAGGTACTTGGAGACCTTTGAGGGAAGTTGGAACTCCTGGATCCACGGTGCTCTAAGAATTCCTGTTCCGGCCTGTTGCTGAAGCCCAAGAAAATGGAGGTGTAGCAGTCGATGGACTTGTGATAGTGAAGGTGTACACTCTTGGGGTGGGACAGACATGTGGGGAATGAGAGATCATTGTTGGAGTGTTGCTAAGGTTTGGTACCTTGGCCTAGACCATGTTGATATGGATTGTGGATTGTGGATATCTTGGGAATCCATTTCCCTAATGGATTCATATCCTTGCTCAGGGGTGGAAGGTCTTCTCAATTAAAACATAAGTAAAAATTCTCTATTCATTGTATGTTGTGTATCTTATATACATGTTATAATGTTATTAGAATTGCCTGTATATATATTGCATGTATGTTCTAATGTTGCTTCTGAATGAATAGGTGTATGAGCAAAGTGTTTATGTCTGTGGAGTCATAGCCCTTGCTGAGAGGTTATCAACAGTAAGATCTAAGGCTGGGTGGCACGTCATGGATCTATATCCAGTCAGTGCTTTCAATGAGGTTTAATTGAAGCATGTAATAAGGAGAAATGAGCTGAATGCTTTTCTGAAGCAGCTCTATGGAATAGAGCAATTGAATTTCAACTGTAGTATGAACACCATAATTGGTGCTTGAAAGTAGAGCACCAGGTGGATAACAGGATTTCAATAGATAAATCTTGGAGCTTTTTGAAGAATTTTTGAATTGTATATGTATAAACAAGTTGCACTGAGGACAGTGCAAAAACAAGGGGAGGGGATTGTAATATCCCCAGGTAGAACCCTAGTTAGGCTGGAGAACCTAGAGGCTAAACATGAATTGTAAACATGTTTGATAGGCTGGTGAGCCGAGTTATTATAAGCTGGTAGTCTTATGTGTGTATTAGGCTGGAGAACCTAGAGGCTAAGGATAGTGGGCCTGATCTTTTATATGTAATTATGCAAGTTATCAATAAACAACATCGTTGCATGTAGACCTACCATGAAGAAAGAGTATGGGGGACTAAGCTCCACTAGGTAGGGAAAAGGAAGGGGCTAAGTGTCTAGGAATAGAGGATAAGATAGAGGGATTACCTCTAAAGGAATAATATTATATTATCATTTCCTAGAGGCTAAGGTTTGACATAACCTATGTTGTCCTAAATTCCTGGGAGGGGAACGAATGTTAAGTGGAGCTCATGCAGCTTCAGGAAGACATGTGTCAACCTGGGCGTATGCAGATTTATGTGGGAATTTCCACCGTTGTTGGGGGTTCATGAACCATGTTGGTCATTCTTCCCAGGCGCACACACACTCACGCATTGAGCATGACCTCCATTATCTACCTATGAACAAGCACACACCTTGGGAACCTGCAGCTATACTCGAGTTGTCCTGTGTATTTCCTGTAAAGCCCAACACACCTCTATTTTCCTGAAACCGCCTTGTGTCTTAACGATTGGTTGTTTCTTCCAACACAATTCCTTGGCCAAGCATGTCTTGCTGCCATATTCTATGTCCTTACCCATTTTCAGTTGTTGCCATCATTTTTGCATTAGTTGAATGATGTTATTTTAGAGGCTAAGAAGCTGGATTTAAGAAGAAGGTTATTAGGCCTTTGAGAAACTCTCTCCAGGTGAGAGAGGTTGTTGGGGAAGTGAGTTCTCTTGGAGGAAGTCTAGTAGCAGCTACAATACTCTAGGACTTCCGATCCATCCTGTTCCTAAATCCCTGGAAGGGAGGTGGACAACCGATGGACTTATGATAGTGAAGGTGTACACTCCTGAGGTGGGAAATGTGTGTGGGGAATGAGGATTTGTGGGCTATGGGCGTAAGTGGCTCCTAGGAGAAAATCCTCCATGTTGTACTTTGTGACTTCCCTGTTGACCTTTCCTAGTCTAGGAATCCCTTTCCCGATGGAGTTTAGTCTGATCTCGGGGGTGACCCACTACTGAGAGTGATGAGAAACACAGTCTATGGTTGGGAGGTTTGTGGAAGATCTACACGTGATTGGTGTACTTCAATTAAAAAATAAGTACCCATTTCTCTATTCATTTACATGTTTAGTATTTGTAAATTCTATATTGATGAGTATTGCTTGTATATGCTGTTATCTTTATGGGTTTTTCCTGTGATTACTGCATGTATGATTTTATTTTTATTTCCACATTAGTTTGTGTATTAGAAAAGTATGTTGTTTGTATATGTTTATATTTATAGGAAAATGATAATTGTTATTTCTATGAGGTAGCATGGCCTAACCTGGGTGGTTGGGGGTGTTACGAAATGGTATAAGAGAATGAAAGTTTCTTTAGGTAGCGTTACCCGAAAGAGGTTGGTGGCTGGGGAATTTACAAACATGTACCATACATCAACTTGTACCTCAACCTGTACCATAAACAAATACATGAACCATGCACCAAACCTGTACAAATAACCTATCCAAACAACATGTAATCAACCTATACCATAAAAAAGTGCATCAACCATGCACCAACCTGTACCTCAACCTGTACCATCAACAAGTGCATCAATCATGCACCAAATATGTACCAATCATGCATAAAATACACATAAACTATGACTCATCAAGATGTACCAACATCATCAACTATACACCTCATGTACCAACTCATCAACTACTTATATCAACCATGTACCCAACATATACCTCAACCAAAATCCCTTATCAATTTCATCATCCAAATCTGATTTGTAACTGTGTAATAGACCTAGTGTATATGATCACATACCTTGTTGAATTCTAGCTTATTCTAGACAGTGAACTTGTAGAGTGTTCCCTGCACATAATATTTGTTGTATAGATCTAAAAATGGTACAAAAAATACTACATATTGTACTCTAACCAATACATTTGGTCTTACCGAATTTGGATCTGTTATGAAGAAGTTATGACATTTTTACTCGAAACACCTGTTTTAGACTAGTTTCATGACTAGCCACAAACCCTATTTTCCACGGAGTGTAACTCCCAAAATACAACGACCCACAAGCTGAAATTATTATCACAGTTACTTGGATATGTTTCCTCAACAACCTCCCAATTTCATGGTATGAATCATTCTAGAAAAAACGTTATTGTGAAAATGGTGAGATGACTTCAAAATAACATACCTTAGAAAGAATCATCAAAAGAATTTATCCTCCCTTGAATTTCGGCCTTCTTTACTTCACCTTCCCTCTAAAATTTGGCTTATATATCATTTGGTTACCTCAATCACTTGTAGATATTCAATATTCTCAATTGTGATTAAAACTGAGAGACCCTTGCCTCTTATTTATACTTTCATGTAGCTTCGTCAAGGGGTTACCTTCTAACCATCTTAACCCACTTTCCTTATTTTAGGGCTAACCCACTTCTAACCACTTGTCCACTTAGTAATTTCTCCATTAAATTTATTATTTAAACAATTTATTTTGTATCCACTTTGACTTATATTACACTCATCACTTCACTTTATTATTTAAATTATCTTCTAACCATCTTAACTCACTTTCCTGATTTTAGTGCTAACCCACTTCTAACCACTTATCCACTTAGTAATTTCTCCATTAACTTTATTATTTAAATAACTTATTTTGTATCCACTTTGAATTATATTACACTCATCACTTCACTTTATTATTTAAATAATTTCTTCTTTGCAACCACTTTCAGTACTTTGACCTTTTGAGGCTTCTAGATGACTCATGAGGGTTCTCCAACTTCACATGGCCATAACTCTCTAACCGTGAGGAGTTATGTGACGTTCCACATACCTATGGAAATGGAATGACATGTACTATCCATATAGAATAGTATTTCCTGCAAATATATAAAAACTCATACCATTATCCATCAAACAAACTTGGGTCCATTACCCAAACCTTTATGCTACCATAATTTCTTCAAGGGTTGACATCAATGACAACCAACCCAATTAATCAAGATGGATAGTTTGTTCTTTTTTAGTCTCTTATTGACTACTGAGAGTGTCTTTGTTTGTGTACTTTTGCTTCCTCTTTTCAAAATTACAATAGTGAAGTCATTTTTCATTATTAGTGAAAGCACAAAGCATTAGACAAACATCTTAATTTGCATTTGCAATCAAACAAAGAAATACTTGCATACATAGGTTTTAGATATTGGAAAGGATCTCTCTATAATTTGGAAATCATTTGAATTCTTGTTGAGGATGAAATAATATAAAATATTTCATTCTTGAGTGTTTGTTAGTGAACGAAAATAAACTCTTCTCCTTTCCATAGTTAGAAGTTCATTGAAAGGAAAGTTTTCATCTCATTATTTTCATATTTTTTGGAGTCGAGTATCAAACATCATCAGTTTCACTATCACTCACCTTTATGTAATGAACAACCATGAAAATGAATGCTAATTAAAATAAAACTAAAAACTTTTATTTTTAAGATCATTACACCAAAAATAGACAAGGACTAGATATTTGGAATAGGTTGTGAGAATAACTCTCCAAAGCATTCAAGACAAACACATAATCTTGTGATAGGGAGAGTAAATCCAATTTTAGTATAAGCTTATATGGGATCCCCCTCTCACATAGGGGTTAAACATGAGGTCATGTTCAGGAGAGAAACATAGATTATCTCTTCGAGGCTTAACCGTTCATAGTAGTATGATTGTATATTGGGGGTTCTTCTTGAGGCTTAACTGTTTTCATTTGGTCTTGGAGCTTCGTGAATTCTGAATCCATTCCGGGTCCTCTGGAGTTTACTGGTCCACTTGTCCTCATTTCTTTTGAAGAATTTTGGACTTGATATCCTTCCCATACGTTCAGACTCGATTTTTTACTATACCCTCCCAAAGGTTGACTATGAGTTGGTATCCTTAGTAGCCACAATATTTAGGGTCCTTACATGAGGTGATGGTTAAGGGAAGTCTTTGCTATACATGGAACAAATGTTGGTCAAACTCACTCGGGATCCTTGGAGGGTAACCCACGGGTAAAACCATGAGGAATCTTGCACCAAGGTGTAAGTCTGTTAAGCAAGCCAGAAACGTAACTGATCCACCCACTCACATCATAGACCCTTCTTTATTTGATCATGCGACATTGGATTGAATCACCAACTAGTACGTTCATTAAGAAGAGGCATTGTTTACTTGTTGGTTTTCTAGAAATTTTTTAGCGAGTGTTGTTTGTTCTTTAATTGTCCTTAAAAATTGATACTGTGAACGATAAAGGTCTTTGTATATCACGTAGGATGCAAGGGTTTCCTCTTGAATATTATGAACCCATACCTCCTAAATCACTTGAACACATTTACCATGAAGAGATTGAAAATCATTCAGACGTTGGGAGTGTTGCTACTCCTTTGCTAGCGAATCCCAAGAGAGATTTAGTTACGGTTGAGGAAGGTTCCACCCTTCCTGTAAACCTAACTTTTTCCATTCCTCTCGATCCACTCATGATATGACCTGACTCCTTGGATAATATCATAGTAGAGGATCACCCCAGCCTACCGTCAAGGCCATATAATCAACTAAATATGCAACCAATACAACCAAATTTTAATGAAGAATACACTACTCCTGTCTATTTGGCTGAAATGGTAGATTCACATCAAACTCCTATTCATTTGATATGGAGAAATCCATCAGGACGAGAGATTTATGAAAAAATTAATTTTAACTGACCACCCTTTGACCCTACACACACCTCTACCATCGTCGGTGTAGAGATAGGACCATCAGGTCAGCCCATTAATCGTCCTGTCGAAACAATAGTTAATATTGCTACCACTTCAAGGAAATTTCATAATGAAACATGAGTCGTGTTACCTAGTCATGTGCAAAGAACCCTTATGGTTACGTCTACTATTCCTCTTCAAACTACAACTTCTTATACTCCACAGGATATTTTCAGGACATATTCACATCCCATAATGTAAAACCTTTCCACACACTTAAACCCAACTACGATTCAAATCCCTACTAGGGGGAAACTTTCCTCCAACATGCAAATTTTGACTAGGGGGGAACCCTCTCTTACCGGTCATACCCCCATTTCTACCCAACCAATGGAAGGGGGATCATATCAAACTTTGTTCACCAGAAACCCCCCATAATCCTAGGGACCACCCCAAGGAGGTCATTTCCATCAACCATATGAAGGAGGGACATCAAACCTTACCCCACAAGGAGGAATTCTAAATCCCAATCCTTCTGGACTACATTCTAAACAACCCTTCCTGTGGGTCTCGAATCCATTTGGGGTCCTCAAGGTCAACAATATTTTCCTCCCCAAGGGCCAAATCCTTAACCTCCTCAAGGCCAACCTAGTTACCCTCCTGAAGGGTAGACTGGTTATCCACCTCAAACTAATCAAGTGAAATTATATCCTCCCCTGGGTTACACTAGTTATCCTCCCAGGTCCAAATGGGTTTCCCTTCTACTTTTATTCACTTTCGTCAACAAATGAATCCTACCTTTGCTGGTCAACAATAATAATGCATGGGAGGGCCTGTTGGATATAATTATCCACCTCAACCAATTTACGGCCCTACTGGTGTCCCTATGCCACACCAGTATCATCCACAAGTCAATCGAAAAATATTGTTCTTAGCCATTGTAGATCTACCAGATCTGTCATGATTAACCAATGATCCCATATTACATTCTCCTTTTTGGCCAATTATTCCTGCTAAGTTGCCTTCCTATATTCTGAAGTTTGACGGTAAACCTAGTGAAGACCCTAATAAACACGTAATGACCTTTCATCTATGGTGCTCATCAAATTCACTAATGGATGATTCTATCTGATTACGTCTTTTTCAGCATACACTTATGGGTACAATGACTAAATGGTACATTGAATTACAACACATAACTTTTCAAGATTTTAATTCACTCTCCATGGCTTTTCTCACACACTTCCAATTACCTATCCGCTACGAAAACGACACAAAACGTTTGACCTCCCTTCGTCAGACCAACTTCGTACATATCTATGATCATATTCATGAATGGAGATGACAATGACAGTTGATCAAAGCACCCATTCCTGACCAATTGTTGGTTGAATTATTCACAAAATCTCTTTTGCCTCGAATTTCTCATGAAGTAGCCATGGATGGTGTCGTTACTGAACAAGAATCCATTGCTCATGCCTAGTATCTAGACTTGGTTTATTCCCAATAAGGTACTTTGTATGAATTGATTCCAAACTCTCCCCATACATCAGTTAATCCATCAAAACCATCCTCCACCACTCATGTAGATGGAGTTATCGTTTCCATCAAAAACCAATCCAGTTCACGATCGAATGACATGACCAATCATTCAATCACTGCCCCCACTATTGGATCAACTTCACTCTCATCAAAATCCCCCCCGACTAAAATATCCGAGGTAAATACAATTCAATATGATTCTCCATGAAAGTCAGATGGGAAGATGAAAACTAAGAATAAACCCAATAAAAACAATAATCAAACTGAAAATGAAAAAACACAGACACAACCACCTGCTACTGAGAAACAACCACAAATTAAACCAAAATTTCCATGTCTCATTTGTGGTGAAGATCACTACACTCGAGATTTTCCTCATTGAGACGAAGTTGCCAAATTTTTTAAAGGAAATTCTCAACATGTTGTATTGACACATCCTTTTCCACAACAACAATCACTGGTTTCCCAAGCTCCCACACCTCTGAAAAGAGGTAATCCAAATCATCCTTCTAACAAGGAAGCTTCGTCAAGTGCACACATTTACATGTTTAATGGGATATATTTGACCACTCGTACTATGACATATGACACACCTCTAGGTAAACCTGATAAGGAAAAAGTAACTACTAGTACTACACCGTATCCACCATCTACTATAGTTACTCCTCCATCTGGACTGCTCCAGATTGAGAAACCTAACTTTGAATCTATTATACACCCTCCCAAGAGCACAATTCGAAAGGCGACCTTTAATCCTAACTTGCATGCTGCTCAAAACTACAACACCGTTGAAGATTTGGCTCAAGCACCTTGCGCTATGTCAACTCTCAAATTTCTACAACACTTCCCTAGCCAACTTAGAACACTCTTAGCCGTCATCAAAGCTATAGATCCTGATTCATCTAACAATATCACATTTAACCTGAATAATTTTAAATCACGACTCTCTAACCAACTTGTTGTTGGAGTTACTTCACACACACCTAGGATTTTTTTTTCTAAGGTTTTTTCTATGCTTATTAGTCATTATTCAGTCTCCTGTATTTTAGGAATAATATTCCTCTTGGGAGATTATTCTCTTCAGTTTGATCAATTGAGTGGAGTCTAGATGCTACATTGGGATTATCACCATGCAACATTGGGATCATCATGAGATAATGCACATTGTCCTTGGGATCATCACCAGAATAACACATTACTTATGATTCCCTAATCTTCTCGTCACTTCACTCTGTTTCAGTCAGTTAATTGAAGACTGATAAACTAGTTAACTCACCTATGTGGAAATTTGCTCCCGTAACTACTCGAGAGACTAGACTAGGTGGCAGTTTATTGCCATAACTACTGGTGTGTGTCGATATCACTCTAGACCACCACTATGGCGCATTGGATTCTCCTCCAATGCACATTGGTTGAGTTATACAGAGTATATCATGTGTAAATTATCATTCATTCATTTGGTTACTGTGAATTCTTCCATTCTTTCTCTTCTGCTTCTCTTTTCTTCTATTTTGTCTGCAACGGTGTATGTAAATTCCCATCTATATCTATTCTATGTAGGTTCAAAACATTTACATGGTATCAGATCTAATGAAATTCTAGGGAAAAAACACACGAAATTATTTTTGCACGTATCGAAGATTGAAGGCAACGAAAAAATGGAATTCCCAAAAGAATTCATTCTTACACCTTACAAATTCTTTACATAGAAGGAGAAGATGATCATGCATATTTGAATTAGAGGATTGTACAGGTTAACCATGAAAACAAAGACAGAAACAACATCATCCATAGAAAAATCCAAGTATCTAAATCGAATGGATGAAGCATTTGGAAGAATTTGTAGTCTCATTTCTCCTAATCTCCTATTTCACATATCTTCGTGTAAAACCCCCAATGAATTGTAGACCACCATGGAAGGGATTTTTGGAAAATAGGATGAGATGAGGGGACAATTGCTCGAGGTGGAATTTCTCACATTGGATCCAAAAAACTTCGGCAATGTCTAAGATTTCTTTATCAAATATAAGGATTTATTATTTCAACTCAAGGCTTGCGGGGTTGATAAATCTAACGATGAGAAACAAATGGTTCTCACCATTCTCTCCAAAATTGGTCCCAAATTCTCAGTTTTTTTATCCACATTCCATTCATTCAAGTTCGCATCCCCGAGGGTGCCAAGAAGAAGAAGATAGAAGATCAGAATCCCAAGAAATGCAATTCTAGCCATGCCTTGATTGCCATCAACTACTCTCTTGATGCTTGGATCGTAGATTCAGGAGAATCACACCACATGGATGCCACAAAAGAGGTATAATCGTCATTGGATTCCTGGAAAGGTCCTCTTATTCTGATGGGGGACAACTCTCTAGTCGAGGTCACTGACAAAAGAAGGATTGAACTCACCAACGAAGGCTTCGAGAATGTGTTTCACGTTCCCAAACTTTTCGTCAATATTCACTCCATGTATCAAATGAAAAATTATAGAACTAGAAAGAAAGTCATATTCACACCTGAAGCAATGGATATCTATGACATGAAAACCAATTCTAGGGTTTCTACCGGTGAGGTAAATCATCAATCTAGGCTTTACACATTTTCTGAATTTATTGAACCAGATTCTGCTTTACTGCTTACCCATGCTGATGAAAACAATAGGATTTGGCACGAAAGGTTCATGAACTTAAATTTCATATATATGAAACAACTTAGCAAGTAGGGATTGGTTGATGGTCTACCAGACATCCATTTCTCCAGAGGAATTTGTGAGGGATGTGTTCTTAGAAAACACCCTCAAGAGAAATTTGATAAAGGAAAGACACAAAGGGCTTCCTCTCCTTTAGATATGATCCATAGTGACCTCATGGGCCCTTTTCCAAATCCATAAATCAACAAAGCAAGGTACATTCTCATTTTTTTTATGATTTCTCACGCTTCACATGGATTTTCTTTCTCAGAAAAAAATCGAAGGTCTTTCAACACCTCAAAGATTTCAAATCTCTTGTTGAGACACAATCAGGAAAGAAAATAATAATACTCTAAACTGATAATAGGGGAGAGTATGTCAATCATGAGATCCATAATATTTTTCATGAGGCAGGGATTCATTTGCAGCACACGGTTCCCTATACTCCACAACAAAACAAAGTTGTTGAGTGGAAAAACAGATCTCTAAAAGAGATGGCCTCTTGCATGGTACATGCAAAGTGACATCCACAACGATTATGGGTCGAAGAACTTAATTGTGAAACCTACATCCAAAACATATCTCCCCATAGATCTGTCAAGGATAAGACCCCCTACAAGGCTTGGAGTGGCCTCAAATCGGAAGTGATCCACTTTCATATTTTCGATTCACGTGCATGGACCCAAATTCCCTCTAAAAAGAGGAAGGAACTTGATCCACAGATGACAGAGTGTATCTTTGTTTGATACCCTAACGATGTGAAGGGATATAGACTTATTGATATTTCCTTAGACCGAATCATCATTGAGAAAAGTTTCAAATTCGAGGAAAGTGTATTGCATGTACCTCAACAGCCGCATGTAGACACCTTTATTCTTCCACCTGTCTGAGATGATGAGCATGCACATGCCGAATATTATTCATATGAGAGTTCATATTCAAAGGATTCCAATGATCCAGATATAGGGTCAATACAGTCAGATGCAAAGTTAGTGCATGTAGATGTAGATGTAGATACAGAGCCAAGGACGAAGTGGGATTAGAATACTCTTCAGAATGCAGGGGATATTGTTGGGGATCTAACTGATACTAGGAGGACTTGATCTGATTTTGAGGAGCCTCCTCTTGCAGTCACTGCCACTGAACCATTACCACCTAGCCATATTTTCTTGGTTTAGTATTCAGATCCACAGTCTTATGGTGAGGCTACTGGAAATCCCTTTTGGGAATCCACCATTCAGGAGGAGTACAAATACCTCCCCGAGAACCAGACTTGGGATCTGGTTCCCCTTCCTTCTAGAAGGAAACTTGTCAGGTGTATATGGGTCTACAAGACCAAGAGCACAACGAATGGACATATTAGCATATACAAAGCCAAGATAGTTTCCAAAGGCTTTTAGCAAGTGCATGGAATTGACTATGATGAGACCTTCGCTCCAATAGCGAATATGTATTTCATATGATTGGAACTTTCCATTATGACAACCAAGGGATGGGAAGTCCATCCGATGGAAGTGAAGAATGAATTTCTTCACGATGATCTCTCTGATGAAATCTATGTGGAACAACCCTAGGGATTTATGCATGATTCATCTCTGGTCTATCGATTGAAGAAGTCTCTTTATAGCCTCAAGAAGGCTTTGAGGGCATGGTATGCCAAGATGGACTCCTACCTGCTATCACAGAACTTTGTACATTGTAAATTAGACCCGAATGTTTACATGCTCAAGACAACTGATTCACTTCTACTCTTATTTCTGCATGTTGATGATTTGTTGATCACCAATTGCTTGATTTCAACGATTTCTACAGTCAAGAGGATTATACATGACAGGTTCTTGATGATGGACATGGGTCCACTACATTTCTTCCTTGGAATAGAGATCAGTCAGGATGCATCAGGCATCAAACTATCTCAGGCCAAGTATGCACAAGATCTCCTTGAGAGATTTCACATGAAATATTGCAAGTCTGCCTCGACTCCTTTCCTATCAGGAGTCAAGCTTGAGGATGGCGGGGACACTCCACTAGTTGATATCACACTATACAAAAAACTAGTGGGGATCTTGTTGCATCTCACACACTCTAGACTAGATCTCTCCTATGTAGTTGGCACATTTTTCTAGGTTCATGCAAATGTCGCATGAGTGACATTGGAAGGTTGCAAAGTGTATCCTTTGATATGTATAGGTAACCATCACCTTTGGGAATAATTATGCAACAAAGTCTACATTGGATCTCATCAGGTTCACTGATTCTGATTGGGATGATGATAACACTGATCACAAGTCCACATCTGGTTATTCACTCAGTCTTGGTTCTGGGCCTATCTATTGGTTGAGGAAGAAGTAGGATGCTATTGATCCATATTCAACCGAGGCAGAGTACAGATGGGTAGTTAACATAACCATTTAGGCTATGTGGCTACAACATTTTCTCACTGAGTCTGACCTTCAGTTTCATTGGTCGATTGTCATTTGATGTGACAACCAAAGCATTCCGAAGTTTTGTAGAGATCCAGTTAAGAGGCAGTGGACGAAGCACATCGAGATCCACATGTACTACATCCAAGACTTAGTACATGAGGGGATCATCGACCTGTAGTTATGTCCTTTAGTAGATCAGACATCAAACATATTCACCAAGACCGTCAATGAGAAGAAGTTCCATTCTATGCACAATTGTTTTGGAGTGAAGGACACAATTGCCTAACAACTGTTAGTTCTTCTTTTTACATACATTGGAATTTTAGGGGGGGTTTCCCATGAGCTTTTCCCTCTTTCCTCACTTTATTTCAGTGTCTATTTTGTATTTGGGTACCTAACATGGCCTTGTTGTCAGTACCCATTCTTTATTTTCACCATAGTGATGTTCAGGGGGGTGTTGGAGTTACTTCACACACACAGGATTTATTTTTCCTAAGGTTTTTCCTATGTTTATTAGTCATTATTCAATCTCCTATAATTTAGAAAGAATATTCCTCCAGGGATAATATTCTCTTTAGTTTTCACTTTAGTTTGATCAGTTGGGTGGATTCTAGATTCTACATTGGGATTTCACCATGCAACATTGGGATTATCACTAGCTAATGCACATTTTCCTTGGGATCATCACCAGACTAGTGCATTAATCATGATTCCCTGATCTCCTCCTCACTTCACTCTGTTTCATTCAGTTAACTGAAGACAGATAGACTAGTTAACTCGGCTAGGTGGAAGTTCACTCCCGTAACTACCCAAGAGACTATACTAGGTGGTAGTTTACTCTCCTAACTGCTGATGTGTGTCCAAATCACTCTATACCACCACTATGGCACATTGAATTCTCCGCCAGTGCACATTGGCTGATTTATACAGAGTATATCATGTTTAAATTATCATTCATTCATTTGGTTAATGAGAATTATTCCATTCTTTCTCTTTTGCTTCACTTTTCATCTATTTTCTCTGCAAATGTGTATGTTAATTCCCAGTTAGATCTATTCAACACATTTACATTTTCTTTCCAGATCGATGTCGTTGTCCATAATCAACATATTCATTGCATGATATTGGACAAGGGGGAATCCACATGTGTCATGTCCTTAGCTTGCTGGAAAGGCCTTAAATCACCCAGTCTCAATCAATCTCCCACCATGTTACAAGCATTTTCTGGAAGAGGTTTTTGACCTCATGGATTATTAACATTCTTAGCTGTTCAATTGGGAGGAAAAACAGTTTCTATAGATGTAGAAGTAGTTGATGCTCCCCTCAATTACAACTTTTTGCTAGGGAGAAGTTGGTTCTATGCTATGATTGTTGTCACTTCATCGAGTTTTTGATGCATCCAATTCCCTCATCAAGGTAAAATTGTGACCATCGATCAGTTAGATTATTTTACCCCCAATGCTTTCACTGAAACAACCAACAACCTTCCTTTTCTGGGAGATTCTAAAATCACTTATTAAATTGTTGGGGTCGGTCTCTTGAAATATTCCTCGCTCATGGGTACCTTCCCTACACCTCTTCCCCCCACTATGCATCACATTGCAACGATCAATATGATTTCGACTTTGGCACAACAATCCCTTGAATCATTTGATCCTTGGATCATTCCTAGTCCCTTAGAATTCTATACACTAGGTGACACCATGCCAATTAGTTCTATAGAGGAAGAATACGATGCCATATGGTCTTCCTCTCCTTCACCGAACGACCAACATCTGTTGGAGTCTATGACTTATTAGTTACCATCCTGGTTGGATTCCCTATCCTCTACTTTTGATTATATCCTATAGATTTTTCCAATAGATGAATCTATTATGGAAATGCTTAGTATCAAGGAGGTACCATGGGATGAAAACCACCATCGTTCGTCATTTATTCCCAGTTTGGATGAAATAAAGAAATATATTTCATCTGTCTTTCCTAGAGATATTGTTGACTCCCCCCAATCTCAAATACTCAATCAGGAGACCATCTTCGAGGGGAATTTGGGAAACATATCTTCCATGATTACGGTTGACATATCCATCAAAGAAGGTATTGTGGAAAACATACAACTCGGTGCAAATTGTTCAGCTGAAGAAGTTGAAACTTATACCGCCTTATTAAAATAATTTTACGACATCTTGGCTTGGAGGTATGAATAAATGTCAGGGATCGATCCATCAATCATTGTGAATGAAATCACAACTTACAAAGGATTTGAACCTATGAGATAGAAACTTCGCCCAGACCATCCTAAGAAAACAACGACAATCAAGGAAGAAGTAGAAAATTTTTTGAAATCTAGTTTTATTTATCCTGTCCCTCTGATCGAGTGGGTTTCCAACATCGTCCCGATCACCAATAAACAGGGGAAATTTGTGTTTGTGTCGATTATCGGGATCTTAATAAGGATTGTCCCAAGGACAATTACCCTACACCTTTTATTGACCAAATTATCGATAATTGCACCAGAAGCGTCATTTTCTCTTTTATGGATGGATTTTATGGATATAACTAGATCGAAAATTTACTCGTTGATCAACATAAAAAAAACTTCATCTACCCTTGGGGGACTTTCGCTTATAGGAAATTACCTTTTGGCTTTAAAAACGGTGGAGCCACTTTTCAGCGGGTCATTTTGTATGCATTCCACGATATCAAACATATTGTTGAACCTTACCTCGATGAATTACCTGCTAACTCATCTCGTCAACGAGACCACATTGGTCACCTACGAGCCATATTTATTCGATGTTGGTTTTACAATATACGTTTGAACCCCCATAAATACATTTTCGTTGTTGAATCATGGAGAATCCATAGATTTGTAGTATCCAAATACGAGATTAGGGTGGATCCCTTAAAAGTGAAATCCATTTTAGCTTTACCTCCTCCCAACAACCTCACCAAACTGCAAAGTTTGAAAGGGAAGGAAAAATTTCTTTGTCACTTCATTTGCAATTACGTTGAAATCACTAAAGGATTCATGATATTGCTGTGGAAATATTCCCCTTTCATCTGGGATGCAATTACTCAACGCTCATTTGATGCTCTTAAGCATGTGTTAACAAACACACCTCTTTTTCATCCATTGAATTATGCGAAATATTAAATCCTTTATTTGTCTTCCTTTGCTTCAACTATTTCTATGGTGTTAGTACAAGAGGATTATGATGACACCAAACATGTGATCTGCTATCTGAGTAAAAGTCTATCCAGTTTTGAACTTCGGTATTCACATGTCGAAAAGTTGTGGCAAAATTTATTGCCATCCAAAGATTTCACCATTACATTCTGTTATGCACTACCACAATCATTGCAGACTTGAATCCCATGTACCACATGTTGAATCGTCAATTAATTGGGGGCAAATATTCCAAATGGATAGTTATTCTCCAAGAATACGATCTCAATTTTTCCAAATCAAAAGATAATAAATCATTGTTTTTTGCAGAATTAATTTTCTATCTTCCCCATACCGATGAGGATACTGAGCTCAACAATTCCCTTCCTAATGAACCCCTATTATTTATTAGTACATATGATCTATGGTATGGAGATATTTTTCTTTATCTCTAGACCCAACACTTTCAACCTAGCATTTCACGTGATGAACGATGTCTAGGAATACAAAAAGTCTCCAAATACAGGATTAGGATGGATCCCTTAAAAGTGAAATCCATTTTATCTTTACCTCCTCCCAACAACCTCACCAAACTGCAAAGTTTGAAAGGGAAGGAAAACTTTCTTCGTCACTTCATTTGCAATTACGTTGAAATCGCTAAAGGATTCATGATATTGCTGCGGAAATATTCCCCTTTCATATGGGATGCAATTACTTAATGCTCATTTGATTCTCTTAAGCATGCGTTAACAAACACACCTCTTTTTCATCCATTGAATTATGCGAAATATTAAATCCTTTATTTGTCTTCCTCCGCTTCAACTATTTCTATGGTGTTAGTACAAGAGGATTATGATGACACCAAACATCTGATCTGCTATCTGAGTAAAAGTCTATCCAGTATTGAACTTCGGTATTCACATGTCAAAAAGTTGTGGCAACATTTATTGCCATCCAAAGATTTCACCATTACATTATGTTATGCACTACCACAATCATTGCAGACTTGAATCCCATGTACCACATGTTGACTCGTCAATTAATTGGGGGAAAATATTCCAAATGGATAGTTATTCTCCAAGAATACGATCTCGATTTTTCCAAATAAAAAGATAATAAATCATTAATTTTTGCAGAATTAATTTGCGATCTTCCCCATACCGATGAGGATACTGAGCTCAACAATTCCCTTCCTAATGAATCCCTATTCTTTATTAGTACATATGATCTGTGGTATGGAGACATTTTTCTTTATCTATAGACCCAACACTTTCAACCTAGCATTTCATGTGATGAATGATCTCTAGGAATACAAAAAGTCTCCAAATACGGGATTAGGGTGGATCCCTTAAAAGTGAAATCCATTTTATCTTTACCTCCTCCCAACAACCTCACCAAACTGCAAAGTTTTAAAGGGAAGGAAAACTTTCTTCGTCACTTCATTTGCAATTACGTTGAAATCGCTAAAGGATTCATGATATTGCTACAGAAATATTCCCCTTTCATCTGGGATGCAATTACTCAATGCTCATTTGATGCTCTTAAGCATGCGTTAACAAACACACCTCTTTTTCATCCACTGAATTATGAGAAATATTAAATCCTTTATTTTTCTTCCTCTGCTTCAACTATTTCTATGGTGTTAGTACAAGAGGATTATGATGACACCAAACATGTGATCTGCTATCTGAGTAAAAGTCTATCCAGTCTTGAACTTCGGTATTCACATGTCAAAAAGTTGTGGCAACATTTATTGCCATCCAAATATTTCACCATTACATTCTGTTATGCACTACCACAATCATTGCAGACTTGAATCCCATGTACCACATGTTGACTCGTCAATTAATTGGGGGCAAATATTCCAAATGGATAGTTATTCTCCAAGAATACGATCTCGATTTTTCCAAATCAAAAGATAATAAATCATTGGTTTTTGCATAATTAATTTGTGATCTTCCCCATACTGATGAGGATACTGAGCTCAACAATTCTGTAGTGTCACTTTTCATTACTGAGGATTTCAATCCTCTCGCTAACCAATCTGTACATGGACTTTTACATTAAACATATAGAATTGTATAATCACATGCGTAACAACAAAGAGATACATTTTAACTCTCAGAATAAACATATGGTTACTGTTATAATTAGACAATCCATAGCATTTAACAGTAATTCATATACATAGTGGAAAACATGATAATTTATGTAGCACAGCACAGTCATGCCAAAATGTGATAAGAACATAGTTAGATACTTATCTTGTAATAGTGGTGAAATCCACCAACCAAGTGCAGGCCTTCCACGAACCTCCCAGCCTTAGACCGCACTGCTCATCATCTCAATAGTGGGTCACCCCCGAGCTGGGACTGAGCTCCACCCCAAGGCAAGGAATCCTAGGCTAGGCTGAGGTTATAGGGAAAACAACACAGAAATATCTGGAAGGATTATTCCCAAAGATTCCATCTTATGCCCACTACTACCAGACTCTCATTCCCCACATGCCTGTTCCGCCCGGGAGTATACACCTTCACACGCACAGTCCATCGGTGCTAACCTCCCTCTCTGGGTGTCAACAACAGGCCAGATCAGGAAGTCTCTGAGCCCGTAGCTGGTGCTAGGCACTCTCTAGGAGACACCACTTCCCAACAAACTCTTTCACCTGGAAAGAGTTGCTCACAGGCCTGACAACCTGCTTCTTCCCAACCATAGTCACCTCCCTCACCCAAAGAGAGGTCATACACAAGATCAACACGAGCTTACTATGGCCAGTATGCCACGCGCAGTCCAGCACTGCGTGGCTGCAACAGTCGATTGGGGAAAACAGACACGCTCTTCCCAAACAGGTTCAACAATCACGGGATAGTCTCACGGTTTTCCGGTTTCGGGATTGTACAAGGGTATTCTTGCAGAGGTTCGACGAGTTCCCCCTCAAAAGGTCAGGTAGAATGGAGAATATCCCCTCCCATGGTTCATCTCGGCTATTATATTTGCATGCACCAGGGTTGACACTTGTCACCCTGGAAAATGCATGTGTTCCCATAACATGCATCCTTTTTGCACGTTTTCCCTTGTCAGGAACTTAGGATAAAACAAAATACACATGTCCTTTGGGAAATAACATTAAAATATTATACCCAGGCTTAATCCCCCTAGGCTTAGCCCCTAGGATCAACAATTAGCCCCTTTTTCCACCTTCTAGCCCCTAATACCTTGCACACTCTGTGGACGCTCAGTCCCCCTTCACTCATTCATCGTGGTCGGTCTGCACCTGGCGGTGTTTATATTTTTATTAATCATTCTACATACATACATGTACATCAGCAGGCTCCTGGCCTTCAACACTTAGGCTCCATGGCCTAACAAACATATAAGCCTACCAGCTTATACAAAACATGGCTCACTAGCCTATAGACATGTTTACAATTCATTTCATATATCATGATTTGCAACGGGGATCGGCCTTGGGGAAAATACAATCCCCCTCCCCTTATTTTTGCACTGTCCTCAGTGCAACTTACATTGTCTCTGCAAGTCTTTCAAAATTTTCAAAAAGATGCGGGTACTCTGCCCGCATTACTTCTTCATGCTCCCATGTTGCGTCTTCAGGACCGTACCAGGTCCATTGGACCTTTACAAGCTCTATAGCTCGATTCTAGAGCTGTTTGCTTTTCCTATCCAATATGCGCACAGGATGCACTTGCAGGACACTTTCTGGTTCCACCTGAATCATAGTCCAATCGATAACATGATTAGCATCATGTACATATTTCTTAAGTAGGGAAACATGAAACACATTATGTACATTCATAAATGAAGGTAATGCAAGCATGTATGCAACTGGCCCAATCCTTTCCAGGATCTCAAATGGCCCACAAAATGTTGCTGCCAACTTGGCACGACTTCCCAGCTTCAGGGAACTCCTGTTAGTTTTCACTTTCAGGAAAACATGGTCACCCACTTTGAATTCTCTATGGGTTCTGTTACTATTAATGTAACTTTTCTGTCTGTCCTGGGCAGCTTTCAGATTCAGTTTGATTTTTAGCATTTGATCTTCCATCTCTTTGAGTAGTTCAGGTCCAACTACTACTCTATCAGCTGGATTATCCCAACTCACTGGAGTGTTGCACTTTCTTCCATAAAGTGCTTTGAATGGGCTCATCTTCAGAGATGTATGATACCCATTATTGTAGGCAAATTCTACTAGATGCAGGTAGTCTTCCCACCTTGATGGTTTATCCATCACATACATTCTCAGCATGTCTTCTATTACTCTATTTACTCTCTCTGTCTGTCCATCAGACTCAGGATGATACGCTGCACTAAAGTTCAGATTCGTTCTGAATCCTTTGAACAGTCCTTTCCAGAAATTCGAAGTGAATTTCAGGTCCCTATCAGACACAATTTTCTTAGGAATTCCATGCAAGCGTGCAACTTCTTTTACAAAGATATCAGCAACATCTGATACTCTATGGGTGGTTTTCAGTGGAATAAAATGGGCAGCTTTAGTAAGCTTGTCCACCACCACCATGATTGAATCATGCTGCTTGTTTGTTCTGGGCAATCCTGTGATAAAATCCATGGTTACTACATCGCATTTCCACTCAGGAATAGGTAAAGGATGCAAAAACCCTGGTGGATTCCTATGCTCCGCCTTAACCTTTTGGCACTCCATACATATGGCGATGTATTCAGCTATTTCTTTCTTCAAATCCGGCCAAAAATAATGGCTTTTGGCTGCTGCCACAGTCTTCTGATATCCAGGATGTCCAGCATAAGCCATGTTATGCATCTCCTTTAGAATTGCCAGCTTCAATTCTTAGACACTAGGTACATACACTCTGTTTTTATACAGAAGTAAACCATTAGTTCCCAAGGTGTAACTTTCCTTGGTCTATGGTCTCTCACACTGTTGTAGCTTTGCTACAAGACTTTTGTACTGCAAATCAGCATTGGCAGCTTCTAAAATTATGTCTTTCATCTTAGTTTGGTACATGCTAATGGTTGTAGCATGTAATTCATGCACTTTTCTGCTGAGTGCATCAACCACCTTATTTTCTTTCCCTTTGATATGCTTGATATCAAAGTCATATTCACACAGAAATTCCAGCCATCTAATTTTCCTGGCATTTAAGGTTGGTTGATCAAATAAATATTTCAGACCGTTATGATCTGTTCTCAACTCAAATCTCTTGCCCATGAGGTAATGTCTCCATTTCCTGAAGGCGTGGATGATTGCTGCCAGCTCTAAATCATGAGTGGCATAATTCTTCTCATGCTCCTTCAACTTTCGGGATTCATAACAAACTACAAATCCCTCTTGGTTGAGAACTCCTCCCAGCCCCTCCTTACATGCATCTGTGCAAACTATGTAATCCTTGTTTAGATCTGCAATCTCCAGGATTGGAGCACTAGTTAGAAGCTACTTCAATTGTTGGAAGCTTCTCTCACATTCTTCAGTCCACTGGAACTTCTTTCCCTTCCTTTGCAAGGAAGTGATAGAATGGGCTATCCTTGAGAATCTGGCTATAAACCTCCTATAGTAGCCTGCCAGACCCATAAAAGATCTAACTTTTGTCACATTCCTTGGTGCTGGACATTCTCAAATGGCCTGTACCTTTTCAGGATCCACAACGATCCCTTCTTCATAGATTATATGTCCCAAGTAATGGATCTTCCTTTGGTAAAAAGAGCACTTGCTCAGTTTTGCGTACAACTGGTGTTCTCTCAACACCTGCAGCACCATTCTCAGGTGTTTCTCATGTTCTTCCTTTGTCTTGGAATACACCAAGATATTGTCCAAGAAGACCATGAAAAACTTGTCCAGATAATTTCTGAACACTCCATTCATTAAGCACATAAAGACAACAGGCACGTTGGACAATCCAAACGACATCACTGTAAACTCATAATGGCCGTACCTTGTTCTGAAGGCGGTCTTGTTGATGTCCTCATCCCTTATTCTCACTTGGTGATATCCATATCGGAGATCTATTTTCGAAAATATTTTCTCATCCTTCAACTGATCGAAAAGATCATCAATCCTCGACAGAGGATACTTGTTCTTGACAATGACCTTATTCAACTACCGAAAGTCAATGCACAGCCTCAACGTCCCATATTTCTTCTTCATGAATAGGATTGGGGCTCCCCATGGTGACACGCTGGGATGAATGTAACCTTTCTTTAGTAGCTCTTTGAGCTACAATTGCAACTCTTTAAGCTCTGGTGTACTCATTCTATAAGGAGCCTTCGAAATTGGAGCTGCTCCAGGCATCAAATTTATAGAAAAATCGATGTCCCTCTTCGGAGGTAGTCCAGGCACCTCTTGAAACACGTCCTCAAACTCTTTGATCACCCTGTGGTCTTCCAGATTTGTGACCACATTTTGGAATACTTCTTCCACCTGGGCTGCAAATAATTGACAGCCTTTCCGGTAACATTTCTTCAGCTGCATGGCTGAGATTTCTCTAACAGCCACGGCTCTGGGAATTCCTTGAATTGTTACCTGATTTCCCTCTTCGTCTAGACATGTGAACCTCTTGTTACGTCAATCCAGAAGGGCATGGTGCTGGTCCAGCCAGTCCATCCCAATTAAGCAATCATATGAGCCTAAAGGTAGAATGTTCAATTCAGCCTTAGTGCTCATTCCTTTCATGTCCACTGAACAAGATTTAACCAATTCAGTGACCTTCCTCTTGGTCCCTATGGCCAACTGCACTAACCAAGACTTCTCATGTTTGCTCCTCATTAGATGCAAATTTTCTACCACTCTAGGATCTACATAGCTATGGCTAGCCCCTGAATCAATTAAAATAATAAGGGGTCGGTTGTTAATCATACCTTCCACTTCAATCATGTGCAATTGAAATTCCGCTTGCTTATTGTCCAGGGCTACGTAGATCCTTGGAATTCTGCTGCCCATATCCTCCACTGTTTCATCTTGTTGAACATTATGTACAGTTATCGCCTTACCATTTTTATGGGGACAATCTCTGTACTTGTGGTTTCCTTGACAGCCCCAACACTGAATGGGTGTCAGTATTTGTCTTTGTGCTCCCTCTTCAGTCCTTCTCGGCTCTCTAAACGATGGTTTTCCCTGACGAATGTTTCTGAAAAAGGAAGGCTTGTCTCCCTTCTGCCTCTATTCTTTCTTAAACCTCTTCTGGTCATCCCAAGCCTTCCGAAAGGTAGGCTTTTCTCTTTGTTGTTCATATAAGCATTTCTCCCTTCTTATTGTTTCTTCCATAGTCTTAGGATCATCATATTGAATCTTGTCACCAATGGAAG
>ML781254.1:148571-166152 GCA_009831015.1 Picea engelmannii | reverse complement strand
CTCGAAATACCTCTTAAATTCCTTCCAAGTGACCTCTTTCTCTCTGATGTGCTGCACCTGCACAAACTGATCCCACCACATGGATGCTTTTCCTTTCAGTTGGTACATTGCAATTCTTCCTTCTGCATGGGCAGAATAATTATGTAATTGGAAGTATTTCTTCATGCCAAGCAACCAGGTCTCAGCATCTTCCTCCTTCTTATGTTCTTCATCGAATGTTGGAGGCTTAATCTTGTTCATCTCTCCTTTCAATTCCTCCCTTCCAGATTTCCGATGTTTTTTGGTAGGGGACGGGCTTGAACTACTGTGTGTCTCCTTGCCAGAATGCTTCGGGGAGAGACGGTAATGTCTGTTACCACTCCTTGATCTTCTTCTCCCCTCAGGGGTTTTGACACTTCTTGATCTGCTTGTGTCACTCCCCTTTTCCAATTTCTTTTCTATTCTTTCCAGGATCTTCAACATTTTAAAATTGAATTCACTTTGCCGATTCTAGATTTTCATGAGCTTTCAGCTATCAGCTAGGCGAGCCTGGGCATCTTTCTGCAATATTTCGATGAGTTCCATCATATGTTCTTCCATACCCATCTCTTTTCTGTGCCCATTGGAGTTCAATCCTTCCACTCCCATATTGACATCCTTTCCTTCCCGTTCGTCTCCTATTTCGAAGGCAATCATCACCTTTTCCCATTCCATACTTGGCGTTGGTTAACTGGAATCCTGAGCTCCGTTGAACTCTACACATGCACTGTGCAATCAAATTCGAAGTTTGTCAGGCCATTACTCCTTCGGAACAATCTGTAACATTTATAAGCCAATACGAACAAGAACGAAAGACATTTTGATTCAATTAAGTTCTCTGAGCTCTCATTTGGTTCTACAATTTTTGTGTTTTCGAAACCTTCATTTTCGACACTTCGGGATTTCGGGACTTCGGGTTTCGGTCCATGAAGATCCCACATTTAGATATTCGTAACCAGAGTCACCCTTTTGCAACTCGCAATCTCGCGAGTTCGTGAGTCGAAGACCCTCGACTCATTTCCTCTAACCGTCGATACCCAAGATGCGACATGGTATGACTCCCTCCTTGCTAGCGTCTTCTATGCATGACCGTAGCCTAGGGCTGAGTGCTAGCACCCTTCGCTATTCGCACCTTCGTGAGTTGTGGCATCCAACCCTGGTACCCCCTTTTCATGAAACCCCGAGGAGCGATGTTGACTTTTCTCCTCTCGTTCTCGCTACTTCGCGACTTCGCAAGTCTCAATGTCGAGCTCCCATGCCCTTATCTCGTGAGTTCCCGAAATCATGAGTTACTTTATTCTCTGGGCCCACAACACAGCTATCGTCCTTCACCACCGTGGCATGTGGTACGTTCAGGAGGGTCCACGTCACTTTTAATGATGTCATCGGGTCCCACCACTCTCTCCTGTCTCCTCGACTCACTGGCACGTGGTACGTATTCATGTGTCCACGTCCAATCCAAGCATGGAATCCAACAGTCAAATCCCCTCCTCGGATCAACGACATAGATCCTTTCAGTGTTTCGGGGTTTCCACCATGGAAAGTCCTGATCCCTTGTTCCAGGACTCCCGATATCGCGATTCCCGATTTCCCGAAATGGGAAATCTCACGACACGTGTCCTCCGTCTTTCGGATGGTCTAGATCTATTTCAGAGAATTCTCCCCTAGTCTCTGAGGTTTAACCTTCATACATCTCCCGACAGATCCTACGGCTGACAGGTTTTTCGGCCAAGATCTGACGGCTTGGACGGTTCCTAACCAATTCGGAATTTCACATATCGCGATTTCCACATTCCTGTGTATTTCAAAAGGAATTTTAATTCCTACATACATTTTTCTAGATCCGACGGTCATGAGGGCTCGCCTTCCCTCCCGAACAGATCCTAAGGTTCTAACACCATTGGTGTAGATACCTGTCTCCCCGTGGCCATAGACCACACCAGCCTGCAGTTTCATAGCACCGCTATACTTTCTGAGTTCTTAATAAAAACTTGTCTAGTGTCTCCTTGATGCTTCGGAGCAAACCAGGGTCCGAAATTGGTCCTCCCGACTCAATTTCCCCTCGCATTCTCAGTCCAAAGACTGCTCCACTGGCCCATCCAGGCTCAGTGTCGAAACCTTCGCTCTGATACCAAATTGTAGTGTCACTTTTCACCATCGAGGCTTTCAAACCTCTCGCTAACCAATCTGTACATGGACTTTTACATTAAACATACAGAATTGTATAATCACATGCGTAACAACAAAGAGATACATTTTAACTCTTAGAATAAATATATGGTTACTGTTATAATTAGACAATCCATAGCATTTAACAGTAATTCATATACATAGCGGAAAACATGATAATTTATGTAGCACATCACAGTCATGCCAAAATGTGATAAGAACATAGTTAGATACTTATCTTGTAATAGTGGTGAAATCCATCAACCAAGTGCAGGCCTTCAACGAACCTCCCAGCCTTAGACTGCATTGCTCATGATCTCAACAGTGGGTCACCCCCGAGCTGGGACTGAGCTCCACCCCAAGGCAAGGAATCCTAGGCTAGGCTGAGGTTACAGGGAAACAACACAGAAATATATGGAAGGATTCTTCCCAAAGATGCCATCTTACGCCCACTACTACCAGACTCTCATTCCCCACATGCCTGTTCCGCCCGAGAGTATACACCTTCACACGCACAGTCCATCGGTGCTAACCTCCCTCTTTGGGTCTCGACAATAGGCCGAATTAGGAAGTCTCCGAGCCTGTAGCTGGTGCTGGGCACTCTCTGGGAGACACCACTTCCCAACAAACTCTTTCACCTGGAAAGAGTTGCTCACAGGCCTGACAACCTGCTTCTTCCCAACCACAGTCACCTCCCTCACCCAAAGAGAGGTCATACACAAGCTCAGAATGAGCTTACTCTGGCCAGTATGCCATGCGCAGTCCAGTACTGCGTGGCCGCAACAACCGATTGGGAAAAACAGACACGCTCTTCCCAAATAGGTTCAACAATCACGGGATAGTCTCATGGTTTTCCGGTTTCGGGATTGTACGAGGGTATTCTTGTAGAGGTCCGACGGGTTCCCCCTCAGACGGTCAGGTAGAATGGAGAAGATCCCCTCCCATGGTTCATCTTGACTATTATATTTTCATGCACCAGGGTTGACACTTGTCACCCTGGAAAATGCATGCGTTCCCATAACATGCATCCTTTTTGCACGTTTTCCCTTGTCAGGAACTTAGGATAAAACAAAATACAAATGTCCTTTGGGAAAAAACATTAAAATATTATACCCAGGCTTAATCCCCCTAGGCTTATCCCCTAGGCTCAAAACTTAGCCCCTTTTTCCCACCTTCCAGCCCCTAATCCCTTGCCCACTCTGTGGACGCTCAGTCCCCCTTCACTCATTCATCGTGGTCGGTCTGCACCTGGCGGTGTTTATATTTTTATTAATCATTCTACATACATACATGTACATCAGCAGGCTCCTGGCCTTCAACACTTAGGCTCCATGGCCTAACAAACATATAAGACTACCAGCTTATACAAAACATGGCTCACCAGCCTATAGACATGTTTACAATTCATTTCATATATCATGATTTGCAACGGGGCTCGGCCTTGGGGACACTACAAATTCCCTTCCTAATGAATTGCTATTCTTTATTAGTACATATGATCTGTGGTATGGAGATATTTTTCTTTATCTCTAGACCCAACACTTTCAACCTAGCATTTCACGTGATGAATGATGTCCGCACTGCAACACTTTTTGTATTGCAACACTTATCATTGGCGACACCTTGTATTTCCATGGAATTGATACGGTCTTATGACTCTACATTTCTTAATGATTTCCGCACTGCAACACTTTTTGTGTTCAACCACATCGTCACTCGATTCAATGTGCCACAAGATATTGTAACTGATCATGGATCCCATTTCTAGAACCAGATGATGGGTGAACTACTCACCAAGTTAGGTTTTTTCCATGACAACTCATCCCCCTACTATCCTTAGGAAAATGGACAAGTTGAAGACATCAACAAAGTCCTGAAGACCATGCTTCAATGCATGGTGGTAGTGAACAAAACCTATTGGCACTTGCAACTCTTCTCCGCACTCTGGTCTTATCAAACATCAGTTAAAACCTCAATTGGATTTACACTCTTCCAGTTGGTATATGACATAGAAGCACTATTACTGATCAAATGTGAGATCCCTTTGTTGAAACTCATCGTATAACTCTTACCCCTCACTTCTGTTGAAGAGGAATGATTCTTATATCTGACCAAGTTGGATGAAACCGTCACGATGTTGTTCTCATCAACGAGACATATAAAAAACACATGAAAAATCAATATGATAAATCCATCCAACCTCGCACTTTCGCAGAAGGAGATCTAGTCCTATTCTATGATCAAGATCATGACAAACTGGGGGCAAGAAAGTTAGAAACCATGTTGCATGCGCCATACATCATAAAATATGTGTTACATAGAGGCGCCTACGAGTTAGTACACTACAACAGAATATCTCTCGGTGAGCCCCAAAATGGGCTTTACCTCAAGAAGTACTATGCTTAGGATATCTCACATATGTGCTTTGTACATTAATATACTGTATAATTTTGACTTGGTGTGTATTTTCTTTGTGTGCACGAGTTTCACCTTAGTTTATTATACTTTGATTTATGATTTAATTTTCATATGAAATCATCCTTTCCCATCTATTTTAGGTTTTCAAATGGTGCTAGTCAACATACCCAGAACATCACTTCTGCAGCTTGGGTTATTTACCACTCTGGCGAGTTAGTGATTTCGAGAAGAATTTTCCTTGGATATGAAACCAATAACGTTGCAGAGTATCATGTTGTTATTAGAATATTAAACAAAGCCTTCTCTCTAGGTATATCTCAATTGAATATCAACCTTGATTCTCAACTCATGGTCCATCAACTCAACTTTACTACGTCTCCATCTGAGGGTTTGCTATCTCGAAAGATATTTTGAATTTATTGAGTACAGATGCATATTGAGAGAACTCAACACAATCGTGGATTCATTAGCAAATTACATGTTGGATTGGTATATTATGCATAGATACACATTTTAAACATAAATCATATGTACACAAACATCACATAAAACAAAAAATGCAACATAGGTAGGCACCGAAAAACTTGTGTGTGTATATATATATATAAATATATGCGTGATATAATTTTTTTTTTGAAATACATCATATTTGATGAGGAAAAACATGGGCCTTCATGCCCATAATATCATCATAAGGACTACAAAATGACTGAGGACTCTAATCATCCTCCTCTATCACGTTGTGCTCTGCATAACACACTACTGCTCGTGCCACCCTTCGTAGCAAATGATTGAGGCCTTCAAAGACCCCAACTGTATGTCGATGTAGGTGTAGGGGCACATCTCACCTCCTCAATGGAGGAAAATCCATTTTTAAACCCCGAAGGTTCCTCTCCACCTCTCAGAGCCTTCTCGTTACCACATCATGCTCGACTGCCACTTGTGCATCTCCATGATGCCCCAATGCTGGAATATCCACCATACGTGATGCACCTCTATCTGCATGATGAAAAAAATTGGTTTAGATCCCTCATTGTACAACCAAAAACATATAAAAAAAGCAAAAAAATGTTACAAGTTTATGATTTTTCATAATTGATGTGTCCCACTGAATGCTCTTGGGAAGTACTAATTTTGCACTGCCTTTGAAATATACCCCAACATAGGGGAAGTCCTCAATCACCATTAATTGTCCCATCCACCATGCGAATAAGTCAACAGTGAATTTGAAAGCCGATCGCTCATTCCCCAACCAGGGGAAAAAATGGTCCACCTATCCATATGAGGCTCAGTCATGGGGCATGCTATCATTGCAACCTATGAATGCATCTGGGGAATCCTCTCTAGAAAAAATGAAACCAATAAGGAACCATATCCAAACTATTTTTCCTTCCAGTTTTGCATTTGGATATCTATTCTTTGACATTCCTTAGGAACCCTGCACTCCAATTGAATAGTCTTGGTTACAAACAATGAATGGCATAAGAAATGTGATATTTTGATGCAAGATGGGCACTAGTTCTCCCCACCAAATTGGTGATGGTTAATAGGACATATCGAAGTGATATATCTCTCACATATTTTATCATGATCCTTCCACCCACCAACCATGACCCTGGTATGCATTATTCGAAAACGTATGCCTCGATCGGTCGCAGAGTAACCTAGTGTCTGGAAAAAAGGATGGGCACCCCTCTCCTTGAGAACCCAGTAAAAAAGTATACATTGTTCATCTCAATCTCAAGCATATGCGGCCCTATTCAGAACGCCTGCTCACCGTCGTCCCATAGACCAATCAAGTATTCAAGTAATAACACTTCTTTTCTCATGTTCTGAAGTTTGAAATACTTGAGAAGGATGCAATTACATAAATCCACCCTTTCTTAAGGGTCTTGAAGAGAGATGATATCATTTAACTCGTGATCATTCTCTTTCCAATCAATCATGGCTAGCTCTGGATGAAACCTACAAAAACATCAATTAATCATCTTTAGTTAAAACCTCAATGAAATTTTTTTCCTCCTTTTAGCCTAAAAATCAAAAACATTTTGAGTTTTGTGCCTAGATCTCCCTCAAATAAGCCAACAGAGTGCTAGCGCACCCTTGACACACACACCAATGCACTGAAATCACGATCGATGCTCCCCTCAATGCCTTGAGGGAGCGCCAATCTAGTTCGACGCTCTAGGGATTCCTAAGGAGCCTAAAACACCTAAACAAAAGGCTAAAATGAAATAAAAATGCATGAAAAATAATGAGAAGGAGAAAAAAACCAACCTGGCCCAGATGATTATGAAAACAATCTCCCACAACTCCCGTAATCAACGCTTGAAAAACGCTCCAAAAGAGGTAAAAATCTAAAGACCAGAGGAGAATAATAAAAAACAAAGGTAAAAATGAATTTTTGACCTAGTTTGATATTTCATATGTTCAATTTGGTCATTTATCCTTATTATAAAGTCTATTTTTGGGTTTCTTATAATCTTTTCAAGAAATTACTAATGTCTTGTGTCCATAATAGTTTGATTTTACAGGAATTTGAGTAGAGTCTTTCGATAACCTTGTGACACCAATGAGCTTAGTATTTGTTCTTTCTCGCGCTCGCAAATACATGAGAATGTAACCGAGTATACGTTCATCACTTTTTCAGATTCATAAAGTTTATATGAAAAATGAACCCCCTGGAGTCTCCTTTAAGCTCTTTTCAAAATCTCTAAACATGAAAATATTGTCGAGCGATCTTGATTCCTTTCACAATCATTAAAAGGTTGGAATGGGCATCTTACAAGTAATAGTTTATCTCGTTTTCGAACCTCAAAGACTAAAATTACGAAAAAGGACAACCCTGGAGTCATATTTAAGTTCTTTTTCAGACTCTCTAAACATTAAAAACCATCGAGTTTTCCTTCTCTAGACTCGCTAAAACTACACATTGAAAGGCCCATATGGGGACCAATCCTTACTTCTTCTAGTTCGTTAAACAAAGGAAGAGGAACTTACTTAAGGTGATTTATATCGAGCATGTGTTATCCTCCTCAATCTCGTTAAATTAAAAATAGGTACTCATCTATCTGGATGGGGGGGTATTGAAGGAAGTGGGTCAATTTTCTTGAAAACTTTTGTAAAGAGCTCTTGTAGTCACCCTTGAACATGACACTTGTTTTAACCTTCACACTAAATGCTTGGATTATCTGCTAAACCTATGCATTGAACCAATCTTATGAGTCTTTCCACTCCTTTGAACCATCCAAATAATTCCTCAACACCCGCTGCATTATGTTTTGGTCCACTTTGCATTTATGCTGCCAAGTCTTATGTTGTGCCTCAATTTTCAAAGGAAGTATCCACCTCGAGAGTCAACCATCTACAAAATTACCAGTTTCCATGCATGTTTTAGTATGTTTTCATTTGTTATATATCATCACTTTCCTATGTCAGTTTCTTGTCGATGATGGGGGATACATCAAGGTCCTCCTTCTATGAGTGTTTTTCCTGTTGACTTCAACACATCATTCGAGAATTAGACTAAGAAACTAGTTAGTACCTTGGGACTTGCATGCCTCAATGGCATGGATCCTCTCTTTCGATAGTGGTTTTACATCACTGACCTCTAATTGGATGACTCTATGAATGTTCAACCTCAACTCATTTATTCACATTCAATGGATTGTACTAGGGTACCTTGGGAGTCATTGACATCATTGGTGATTTCCCTCACACTTGTTAATGGTTTACCTCAACGACCAATAATCAAGTGGTTTCTACCATGTTCCACATAAAAACATATATTCACATGGTTATATTCGTACCACATTGGGATTGGGACGAAGACCCTGGGTTGAGCATTCATTCTGATATCTGCTTTGAACAGGATGTAAAGGAAGTCATTTGAGCATGCTGATACTTATGTTGTCACATAGATCCACATTGTATTGGTCTATGGCTATGTTTTATCATATTGTATCTCTACTGTGTATTATACGTGGCTACGATCATTTCATGTCATAGAAGTATGGATCCACATAGTATCTCTGGTGGCCACACCCTTAGTCAATATCATCATGGATCTGCAGTGTATTTATTGGCAGCCATAATTTGTTTAATTTATAGCCTGAGCATAAGTATGTCTACCTCGGGAATGGAACACATATCACCATTTGTTTGATGGTTGTATGAAACTTCTACCAGGTTCCCCGACTCCATACCCTAGCTTCGAAGAATCTACAAAGTGTTTTAGCTATCAAATTTCATTTTTTGAGTTCACACTTTTGGAGACAATCTGTTACACATCAAAATCCCTCACTTCAATAATGTCACATTCTCATTGTCATAAGTGTCACACTTTTTTTGCAAGTGTCGTAAGTGTCACATTCTCATAACGTAAGTGTCACATCATGAACGACACTATGAGAACACTTGATACAATCCATAAAACATATTATAAGAAGAAGCCCCATCATTTGACAGTCGGAATAAGGTGTTTTTCTATGGGAGTTGGTCATCTTGGAAAATTTTGGAAGATCAGAGATCCCCTGCTCATATTTAGGGAGCACTAGAATTCCATATTTAGGGAGCACTAGAATTCCTTGTCTATCTAGAAAGGAGCGTTGTAGTGCTTTGTTTCCCATTGTAAGCGAGCGTCGAATTGGTTGAGCAAATCTTGCAAGAAATCCCCTTTTTCTCTAAAGACAACTTTGGATGGATCGAGTTGGCTTGGCTCGAATCTAACCCTCAGGATGCATCTAATGGAGATATCACAACTAACAGAGTCATATCCTCAACTAATACCAAATATAACCAAGGTGGTTGAGCCTCTCAAAGCCTATAAATGGAGGCATTCTCATGGTGAACAAAGGAGGAAAATAATCAACAATGCATTGTTATTCTGATTGTGTATCGTTCGAACAAGAGGTTGGATGAGGAGGACTTGGAGAGGTTGTTGCAACATCATCTAAAGATTGTAAGTGTCTCTTTAGAGTTCAAATAAATATACTTGGCCTATTTCCTTCTAGTACATGTTTACATGTGCTTTTCTATGATTGTTTTAATATTTCATAGATAGATTGATTTTGTCTAATCCATTAGAGTAGGAGATAATTGTTTGTCTCTTGTAATCCATTGTAGGTACTGATTGGAACTCACGGATTGGAGAAGCTTGGAAAAAATTCAAAAGTGAGGTACATCATACTATACCTCCTTCTCTCTTTTTCGATGGACATAATTAATCTATAGGAATGGTAGTGTCCAAAGGTAGTTTTATGTCTTGGTAGAGGGGTCTGTACTCCAAGGGAAGATTCACCTATCCACAGGGGAATTATTATATAAAACTTTGAAGATATGCAATAACATGCAAGCCTTGTCCATGTTCTAAATGATCGAGAAGAACAATTTTCTTCCATTTTCTATGAGGGTGATCAACTTCATCAGCTAGAACAACCAATTGAAATGAAGGATATATTTTTCTTTCTCTAGGTCAAGAAGAGGTGACTTTTCATGTTTTCCAAGATCCTATGGCTAGTCTATTGTAGTCATAAGTGAAGGTGGATTTTTTTGTATTCATGGACTATGGATTTAAATTTCAATTGGAATTTGAGTTGCTAGTTGTAAAATTTTTATTTCTACTTGAAAAAAATGAAAGAAAACTCCAGTTATTAAGCCATTTGCTTTCATGGTTACACTAGCATTTTTGTATCATTTGATCCAATAAGATGTATTCAGTATATTAGAGTAGGATATTGTATGAAATAAGCTTGATGGGGAAATCATTTATTTCAGTTTGATTTTCATCATGTGTATTTTCAGTATGCAACATCTTTTTTAGTAGTCAGTTTTCAGCTTTCAGCTTGCAACTTCAGTTTGGGTTTGTAGTGTGATTTCCTGTGTAGTATTGAATTGGTTTCAGATTTGAAAGGATTAGGTCATAGGTCAATTTGAAGTTTGCATACATGGTTTGGGAGCATCCCAATGGATGCATGCACAGGGTCTATGAGTTCTTTGGCACCTCACAGAGATGACACCATCCCCATTAGGAGCCAAATGTTAGCATATATAATGTACTGGGATATGATCAGGTACATTCCAAGGTGTTTTGACTTTTATCATACTTGAGACATCATATTTCAACCATAAACAAAAGGTTTTCATGTGGGTTTCATGGAAACAAGGGAAAACATAACTTGCATAGTGATCACACGCTATGCAAGTGCATTTTTATCATAACTCTTAAATTGTGTGCCCGTTTGCCATGAAAGTTTTATAGGAGATGAATGAAGGTATAATGAATAAGCTCACTTAATTTCATATCAAAATGCTTCACTATTTATTAGGAATGATCCACCGTCATCTACAACCATATTTGAATTTTCTCGAGATCATGAACTCGGTTTTTACCAAAAGTCTCTAGTAGAAGCATCCTGATGATATTAAGATGTTGACCAAAATTCATCCTAACCCAGTTTACCATTTGAGAGAAAATAAAAAAATACCAACTGCATAAATTTCACTATTCAAACATGCTACACAAGTGTTGTAGATCATAGTTTCACACTATGCAAGTGTTGTAGGTATCATTTTTTGTAGGCTACAGATTTATTCTCAAAGTGAATATTGTCATTTCAATGTTTTATTTGCAGGGCCCTCTAATATCTAAAATGATGGTGGGAAGTCAAAACAAAGTTGCCTACTCATTATTTAAATACAATTTAGAACCAAAATTCTCCTCAAACATTGAGTCTAACTCTAGAAATAGATTGAGAGTTACACTCGAGGAAAAAAAATTAAATGAGAAATTTATGTTTGATTTGAGCTAGCAGATTGAAGGATCACAATTATTCAATGACAAGTGGGAGGTCAACTTCATATTCAAATTATTTGGATTTGATTAGTAATGAAAGAACAGATTCATATTTTGGGGGAAACTATCATCAGAAGGTCAGTATCAAATGAGAGACAGTCCTAGATTATAGGAATTAAATCATCAAATAATCAAATCCCAGATTTGAGGACATTGAGTTTAGCTTTTGAAAGAGAAAAATCAGTGGTAAAAAATGAAGTGGTAGTTAAAGATAATGCTACAAAATTTGGAGAAATTTGCAGACAATAGCACAAATCCAATACATCAGGAAAATATGGTAGTAGGAAACAACCAAAATGAGACTTCAGTATTCCACCATTATAGAGATGTTACTATCTTTTCCAATATTTATTTTATTTTGAGTTTTTAACTGGAAAAATAACATTGTACAAAACTTGTGTAGCGATCTCACGCTACGCAAGTTCTGCAAGTACACAAATTTTTAGAGGACATCGGGTAATGATTGGTAAATGACATGGAAGTGTTTTTCAGCCTCCAGTAATGTTGCATACACATCCTAAACGATGTTTACTGAAGAAATCAAGCATGTTGTGCAAAGCTCACTATGCAATTGTTGTAGGTTGTAGTTACACAACATTTTGCAGAAGTTTGATGCTCAAGTTGTCAAATCATTCAATGGTGCACTCAAAGATAATAAATGGGAGTGATGATGAAATATTCAATGAGAATACATCAACAAAAGTAGGTCATAAATCAGATGGGGTTTGACTTCATTCTTTGCAATATTAAGGCACATTAGGGTTTTGAAGTTTTGAGAGGCAAATGACATTTTGAGGAAGGATGAAGGGGTTCTAGGAAGCCTTATCATCACAATGAGGAAACCGTAACCATAATACATCATAATCTATCAAACAAAGTCAAAAAAAGGTGGACAAAGTGTAAAAAAGAGCTTCGCTACACAAAGTCTGCAAGGCATGCTACGCAAATGACAGTTTTAGTGGTCAACTTCAAGATCACTTTCTGACCAACTAGAGAGGAGTTTGGAAACACCGAGAGAGGTTTTTGTCAAGAATGGACCCAAAAATAAAATCCTCCCTCGGTTTTTTCACATCTATCATATTTTGGGATATTCGAAGGGATCTTTTAAGCCTATTTTTTAGATTTAAATATTTAATGATTTTCTATTTTAGTTATTATCTTTGGGCGCATATCCCAAGAATATGGAGAACAATTTTCAAAAAATGGAATATTTTTTTCTTAGTCACTGGATCATCTCCAAAAACCTCTCCCAGTTTTGTAACAAATATTTTGATTCGAGAGATATGATGTTATCTTTGATCCTTATTTTCCAGCAAAACAAATTTTCTATTTTTAACAAGTAGTTTAGAAGTTGTTCTTTCTTTGATGTAATCAGATCCAAAATCATAGGATAGTAGTGAAGTTCGACTTCTATAGCCTATGGAGGTAGTTTTATTATATATTTGAGCATTTTTAATGTGCAAAAGGTTGACATAAGAACAAAGGACACTTTGTCTTGAACATTGTACAGATTTTCTGAATTTGAATGAAATACTAGTGCAGATGTCCAAAGCTTTTTCATACCAAAGATTCTAGTGGTGGTGACCTGAATTCTGTGTTCCTTCATGTATGTACTTATTGTATTTCTTTATCTTTCATCTGCAGATACTTATATGCTTAAATTGAATATCAAATGGTCTGAAATTCATCTGAAACGATGCTTTAGATTCAAGCAATTTGAACACTGTTTTTCCTTCTTAACTCGTCAGAATTCATATTTTATGGTGCTTTGAATGTTTTTATACATTTTTCTCTTTCTTCCATCCTATATCATCAAATTAAAAAACTGAAATATCATCACCTACCTAGACTTTGCTTCCTTGAGAGTTTTACCTACTAGGCATTGTTTTCATTTGCTTTCAAAGATTGTCTCCATTGCCCAACATGTTCCTTTCCTTATTTCCAACAAACATTATAAAAATATATTTCAAAACCTAGCCATTTATCCTCAAATAAATCTATATTTTTGATACCAAGTGACAAGAGAGATCCCTCTCTGAACTGAAAAGGCAATTTTTCAGTTATAAAGTGGTTTTGTGGTTACCTTTGTGAGTTTCCTCCTCGGCCAAGCAATTTACATAGTGATAACAATGCCTCTTATCCATCTCCAGATCTTGTCACTACTCAAATTTGTTTATCTCCATAATTATTGTCAAACAATCCTCTCCTCAGGGAGATCCTCAATGTGTTCCCAAGTGTTGGATGCTCTTGACCCATGATGGCTTCAAAAATTTAACTTTGTTGTCTGTGTGTCATGTACATTGGATCCTCTCAAGTTTCGAACTGGTTGGGTGGTCAGTCCAACTGTTGCATCAGTCGCTAGAGAATGCATGTCTCCACATACAACAAACCCTTTTATGTTTTCTTCATCATCATCTTTTACAACTCTTATTGGTCTTGTTGAGTTGCTCACTACAACCTCAACATGTTTTCTTCACTTAGCAAAAATTTTCTCAAGCCTTTTGGTTATGGGAAAGGTCTAGCCCCTTGTCACAATCTAGTAAGTCACCTCCAAAACCCATCCATCATTTCAAAACTTCCTTTCTTGATTCTTTCCATGACACCTCCACAAGGCATCATCAATCACACTACTTCTCCCGCTAGTGCATCTCTTTATTATTCATTTAGTAGGAAAAGTGTACCCAATATCTTCTACCAATGCTATTGGTAAACATCGTATCTTACTTTTTCTCTATGCACAATTATTGAAATACCATCCTAACTTCCTTTGACATACATCCCAACTCCTCAAGTCATATTCTAGTAAGTTGGAAGTCATATATCCCCATGTCCTTCCTACAAAAGTTCATGATCGATGTAGGGTACTAGTCTTCCACTCCCACCTCTTCCACATATGTCTCCAAGTCTAGTTGAGAAAGTCCCTCCATGCAATATCTTGAATCAACTCATGAAGTCTCTACAGTAGGTAATTTTGCAGGTCGATTCTCCACAATGTCTCTAGCTTGTAGTTGATAACAATTCTCTTGGTGATGCCCCTTCTTCTCCATGGTATTATCAAGTGAAGAGTCCAATTGTCCCCTACAGTTCTCACTTGGATGCTTGGAAACACCAAGGATACTTCACCCAAACTATGTTGCTTCACATAGAGCATACCCATACTCTATTCTAGGCTATGATCAAGTCACTCTCATACTTTGTGCAACCCACTTGTATACTTGGACAAATTGTTACTAGATTAACACTTAGTCATTTAAGCATACATCCATGAACATGTGAAATAAAGAGAATACTTGTGAAAAAAACAAGAGACACGTACATATAGTACAAGCGACACAAGATGTGCCTAAAACCTGGCTAATTATTATTATTGAGAAAATAGTTATAATATCAATAATACTAGCTTGGTTTACAACTTAGGAAGAGTGACACGAGTCACCTCACCTTACCAATACACTCATACACATATTTTCCCCACAAAGACTCTCCATCGCAAAATCTTTCACAACCCCTATTGTGTGGCCGAGACATGTGCCCACCACAGAATCATTATCTCTTATTTGTCGCAAGACTTCACCAAACTAACATAGAATTTTGATTTACCTCATGGTATGCCTCACCTATACCTATGAAAAGACTTCCCCAAACTCCCATTGTGCATCCCACTCTTGGCTACTTGTTTTCCATGTCTTTACAACTCTGCCTTCTATTCTTCCTTACCTCAAAACTTTTCCTTGGTCGCTTGAATCATTTCTCTCTTTCCTCTATTCCTATTGGTTGTGTGCCTGTATGATATTATATGTATTTCGATCATCTCCTTCACGAATCGTCGCATCCCTTTGCAGACCGTTGCACCAAAATGAATCGACACGCCTCTTTATAGACCGATGCTCCCATGAACCCATGCACTCATTGAACTTTCATGTACTTTTAGACCGGTGCGCCCCATCATTGGGAGGGATCTTCATATTGACATGCCTCAACCCCTTTGATGCACCATTGCCTTATGTGTTTCCTTGAACCTTCTAACGAGACTCTCCATGGGTGTGTTAATGCGGTCATCCAACCTCTCCAACACGCCCATGTTTCCAAGGAAAAGTGGGTCATCTCCTTGGGTGCATGCCCAATTCATATCGTCCTCATCATCTATTGCAAGGAAAGTGAGGTGTGTGCTCCCTTGGTGTCACACATCATTATCATCATCATTCACCCAAGGTGCTCCTTCATGTGCCTATATGACTTTGTTTTCCCAACCGATCATATAACCCTTGTCTTCTCTTGTCTGACTCATCTCCAAGTCTACCCAAGGAGTATGTGCACTCGGTGGGTATCACAAGGGAATTTACATCCTCCCCCACTTCAACTCATTTTCATCCTCAAAAACATCCATCGATCTCCATGGTGCCTATTTTCCATCTCCAGATCTTTAAACAACTTTTACCTCCATAATTATTGTCAAACGATCCTCCCCTTGAGAATATTCTCAATGTTTTCCCAAGTGATGGATTCTCTTGAACCATGATGGCTTCAAAACTTTAACTTCGTTGTCTATGTGTCATGTACATTGGATCCTCTCAAGTTTTGAACTGGTTGGGTGATCAGTCCAATTATTTCGATCGTTGCTAGAGAATGCATGTTTCCACATCCAACAAACTCTTTTCTAGTGTTTGCTTCATTGTCATTTTTTCCAAGTCTTCTTGGTCTTGTTGAGTCTCCCACTACAACCTCAACATGTTTTCTTCACTTAGCATACATTTTCTAGAGCCTTCTGGTTCTATACAAGGTCCAACCCCTTGTCAGAATCTGACAAGTTGCCTCCACAACCCATCCATCATTTCACAACTTACATGCTTAATTATTTCCATGACACATCTACAAGGCATTACCAATCACACTACTTTCTCCTTGTAATGTGTCTCTTCTTCTTCATTTAGTGGGAAAAGTGTACCCAATATCTTCCACCAAGGCTATTCGCATACATCGTATCTTATGTGTGATTTGTGTGCAAGTATTGCAATCCCAACCTAACTTCCTCCGGCTTGCATCCCAACTCTTCAAGTCATTTTGTAGTAAGTTGAAATTCATATATCCCCATGGCCTTCCTACAAAATTTCATGATCGATGTAGGATTTCACTCTTCCACTGCTACCTCTTCCACATCTATCTCCAAGTCTGGTTGAGAAAGTGCCTCCATGCACTATCTTGAATCAACTCTTGAAGTCTCTATAGTGGGTAAGTCTGCAGGTCGATCCTCCACAATGTCTCTGGCTTGTAGTTGATAACAATTCCCTTGGTGATTCCCCTTCTGCTCCATGGTATTTTCAAGTTAAGAGTCCAATTTTCCACTACAATTCTCACTTCGCTACTTGGAAACACCAAGGATACTTCATTAAGACTACGCCTCTTCACCTAGAGCATACCCATACTCCATTCCAGGCTATGGGCATGCCACACTCATACTTTATGCAACTCACTTGTAAACTTAGAAAAATTGTTACTATATTAACACTTAGTCATTTAAGAATACATCCATGAACATGCGAAACAAAGAGAACACTTGTGAAATAAACAAGAGACATGTAGATATAGTACAGGAAACACAATATTTTCCTAAGACCTGGCTAAGTTTTATTACTCCAAAACAATTACAATATGAGCACTACTGGCTCGGTTTACAACTCAGGTAGAGTCACATGACTCGCCTCACCTCACTAAGAAACTCATGCACATATTCTCCCCACCAAGGATCTCCATTGCAAAATGTTTCACAACCCTTATTGTGCGGACGAGACATGCACCCACCACAAACTCATTGTCTCTTCTATTTCACAAGACTTCACCAAACTAACACATAATTTGGATATACCTCATGGCATGCCTCACCTAGATCTATATGACTTTGTTTTCCCAACTGATCGTATACCCCTTGTCTTCTCTTTCCTGACTCGTCTCCAAGTCTACCCAAGGAGTATGCATGCTCGATGGGTGTTGCAGAGGACTGTACATCCTCCCCCACTTCAAGTTGTTGTCATCCTCGAAAACATCAGTCTATATCATTGGTGCCTCTTCTCCATATCCATATATTTTCACTACTCAATAAATTTTATCCCCATAATTATTGTCAAA